>CM040240.1:157551677-157597753 GCA_022545495.1 Chrysanthemum lavandulifolium
GACAATTAGACTTAGTAATAATCCAACACACATAGCTCTTGGGACGACCTCGGCTTTACCATTTACTACACTACACGCGACCGGGTACATTGCCCGTTAGTGCACTAGGGTAGACCATAGGTATAGCGAGACACTATAAATATTAAGACCTGGTCAGTAAAACCTGCATCAATAATGTACAACACTTTAATGCACATAATTTTCAAACATACAAGACAAGAAATATAGCGTACACCACTTTAATGCACATATTAAAAAAAACAAAACACTACATTAATGCTATTTAATATAGTTAATTAATTAACTGATCAATAAATACAGTTATTAAAACACCCCTAACATAATAGATACATATTATCAAGCATATTGTACAACCAAATTAAATACAATTCCTATATTAAATGTCACTAATACAATAATATTCAAGCCCGAATCAGATAATAGTTAATGGGCTTGAGCCCGAATCTGCAACAAAGCCAACGGGCTCAAGCCCGAACGGCACTAAGCTAACGAAATTTTGAAATCAGAATTTTATTGTCAAAAGAACATAATAAACTAAAATACACGATTCACTTGAAAATTTTATTTCGTGGTACACGCCCGCAACGCCCGAGTACCGCATTAAATGTCACTAATACAAATAATAAAGCACATTATACAATATTAAAGTCCGAACGGCAACGGCAAATGGGCTTGAGCCCGAACAGCACGGGCCAAACGGGCTCAAGCCCAACAGGCACGGACCAAACGGGCTTGAGCCCGAACGGGCACGGTCTAAATGAAATTCTAGATATCCGTAAATTTATTGTCAAAAAACATAATAAACTAAAATATATGATTTACGAAAAATTTATTTCGTGATACCGCAAGGCAATGCGCGGACCGCTAGTAATGTATACATGGGCTAAGCCCATAAGGGACTTTTTGTATCACCATATACACGCCTCACAAGTGTGTAGAGGTGGAGTTCATTTGATCAATCTAATATACTACAAGTTTCTCTTCATCCTCTTTCTAGTTTCTCTCTCTAAAACTCTTCTACATGTTGTTGTCTGTGATTTCCGATACTAGTTAGGATCCTACAATTTGTATCAGAGCTTGCACAATGATTTAGGAGTGATTTTTGGTTCGAAAACAAGACCAAGGTTGAGTTGTTTAATGTTTTTTAAATTTGTTTTGAACCATGTGGTCTAGAAATCATACTCAACAATTTTGCGGTTATAATGCTTAAAGTTTGTGTTTTAAAGTTGTATAATGTTTGGTAAAGTTCTATGCAAAAGAAATGGTTTAAAAACTTGAAAAATTACGTTTTTGGTTGATTTTTGTGCAAAACTTACGTTAACAACTAGTTATCTCGATCGTGTCATTACCCCGGTTGTTCATCATATTATCTCGGTCAAGTTAGTACCCCGGGAAAATTGGAAAGTACACAAGTTACCTCATTCATCACTTATCTCGGTCGTGGACTTACCTCACTCAAATAAGTTACCTCACTGCTTTCAAACTTACTCACCACTAAGTTATCTCGGTCACCCACAACCGCAATAACTTATCTCAATCGCTTGAACCTCCACTAGCTATACTACGGGCATGCACCACAATAACTACAAGTGAGATAACTTACCTCGGTCAAAATTTACCAAATAACTTTATAACACCAAGAAAACCTCAATAACTATCATGGACGATAACAACCGAAATAACTACCAAGAAAACCGCAATAACTTAAAGACTAACAAGGACAACTAAATTAACTCAAGAACACTCGTGTACATTCAAGATAAGCTACATCAACAACAAAATTCACAAACTCCTTTATCATTCAATAGATCCACGGATCAAGTTTCACATACATACATTATATATGGATCAACAAAGAAGATACAATAATGACCGGGTATTCAAGATTATGATGTTGTTGGAAAATAGAGAAGAAGTTGGGGAAACATATTTATTAGCAGACATTGATGAGGACATAGCAGAAAGGGGCTTGCATGCTAATAGTATCTACATGGCTAAGATTGAGGAGAGTGTTTCAGACACTGAAGCTAACAACATGCCCACATACGATACAGATACTATAGCTGAGGTAACGATTATTATGCTTTTAATCCGTGTGATAATGAGAGGTATCATTCTGAGCAACATGAATCTATTAATGCCACATGTGTGGGGGTGCAGATTGATCGTAACGTCAATTCTGAAACTCCGGATATGGATCATAATGGAGGTGAGGTTGAACAAAATAAAATCGATCATGATCAGGAACGTGCTTTATTTGAGTCCTTACTACTAACATGCAAATTGAAATTGTGAAATGCAATACGATCAATCATGGCTAAGGCTACGAATGCTTTATTGACCACCGAGCTTGAGAGGTATAAGGACAAGAAAACGCTTTGAAAGAGATTCAAAAAGGAAAAGAACTTGAAATTGGTTATAGAGAGGTTGTTTATCAAGAAAAATGTTTAATCAAAAAACTTGATGAATAACACATAAGTAACTTAAAAAAGAGTTATGGCACTTAATGAGGAAATTTTCAATTTTCAAAGTCAAGTTTCAAAACAATCAACAAGTATTTCCATTCTTGAAAAAGAACGAGACATGTTAAAGAAGGATTTTTCAAAACATGAGGATGAATATCCCAAAGCAATCATTGAGTTAGAGAAGAAAGTTAAAGAACTTCACAACATTATTTTTAAGATGGGCTAATCGATTCAAGCGACTCACATTCTCACTCTTGAGCCTAACACGAATTACAATAATGAACAAAATACAACTCTTGGTTACAAAACCCTTGTTATCTCAAGAAAGCTCGTAGCAACAAAATTGTATTTGTAATGCAAATGTAAGTTTGAGTAATAGTGTCACCGATGTTTATGACTATGAGAAAACTTTAAAACTTATTGATGAGTGTCGATTAAAAATGAAACAAATGGAAACAAAAATCAAGCTGATTGCTTATTTAGAGCTTAACAAACTTTTTGATATTTTTGTTCCACAAAAAGTGATTTCCAAAGAACAAAAGTATTTTTCTAATCTCAAACCACCTTTTGTTCCAAAACCAATTTCAAAACCAATCCAGAAGTGCAACAAGTTGATACTAAACCTATTTTGATAACATAAGTGGAATCTTCAAATGATACTCCCAAAAAGAGTATTTCAAGAGGATTTCTTAATGATTTGAAAGAAAGAATTGTGTCACTTTAGAAAATTGTTTTAAACAAAATGACTTTTACTGTTTCAAACTGGAATTTTGGAACACACCAGGAAATCAAAATGGGTTCTGAAAAAGAAATTACTCCGGTTGTTAACAATATCAATGCCAGGGCAATTTATTTTAAAAAAGAATATTTAGTTGGGGCAGCATAAAAATTTTGAGACTACAAATCTCTTGAAAAGAAGGCTTATAAATCTCTTGGAAAATAACATGTGGAAATGAAACCGACTGCCTTTTGGAAGCAAACATACATACCGATGTTCTTTCCATAATCTTGCAAACTTATTGATAAGGATTTAAAATATACACTTTTAGGGGTCATTTAAGCTCTAAATCGATACATTTTATATCTCATATTACTTAAAATCATTTCTTTTCATATTTTAGGTCTTCGAAGCAAGATGTCGGAATCAATCTCATTTGGACGAATTATTAGGTTGTCTCTAGTTTTAATTGGTAGACGCTAGATTAAGGAAGCTGTCTTCTTCTTTAATTGTTGCGAGCTTGAACGTCCTAAATATCACAAAGCTTAAGAGTTCACTTGAGCCATCGTTGTTTTTATTACGTGAGTTATAGCTTTAGGATAATATAGTATTTGAGGGAGATACTAAGGTACTTGGCAATCCTGTATAGTCTAGAGGAGAGTTACAATTTATAGAACTAGGGAATTAGGCACCCCCCCCCCCATACGACCACACGGAATACAACGCATCAATTAAGATGAGGATGTGACAATTCAACCGATCAATAAGAGATAACTAGGGAGTAAGAACATCTAAGTAAACACACTTTTAATCATCATA
This sequence comes from Chrysanthemum lavandulifolium, assembly GCA_022545495.1. NCBI lineage: Eukaryota > Viridiplantae > Streptophyta > Magnoliopsida > Asterales > Asteraceae > Chrysanthemum > Chrysanthemum lavandulifolium. The sequence continues at coordinate 157,555,701 of CM040240.1, forward strand.
AGAACACCACCTTACAATACATAGCTTATCTTTTCTTTTCATTAGTTTAATTAGTTATTAGTTTAAAGAATTAGTAGTTAAAATTGGTGAAGTACTACCCCCACTCCTATACCCGAGATATTTACTTGCTTTCTAATTTAAAAGACTAAAAGAATCACCCTCAACCTCACCTTCTCGTCATACATCTCTACTAGCATCTCTATTCCCCTAGAGAACAATCAACACCCTGGGCTTACCCATACTACACTGCAACGAAACCCCCTATCAAGTTTTTGGCGCCGCTGCCGGGGAGTAGAATAGCTAGTTAGTTTTCTATCTCGATTAGGTCTACTCGCTTGATTCCTATCAAGTGAGCTTTTTTCTTTTTTCTTAGCTTTCTTTTAGTCTATCCCCCTTCTTTGTGCTTTTGTTCGTAACCTTGTCACATTTCACCATGGGTGACATTCCACCAAACAACGATCCACCACATCATCAACTACCACCACCCAATCAACCACCACTCGACCCACCAAGTGGCCATACTCTTTGTGAATACTCTAGACCGAGCCATCAAGGCTATATGAACACTATTGCGCTCCTCTTCAAGCTCAAACTACGACCTGCGCTCAGACACCATCCGGTTGGTGCAAAGCGGATGTGCATTCCATGGACTTCGTTCAAGATCCTGTCGACATCTCAAGGATTTCCTTAAAATTGTTGACTCCATTGACCTTGATGCTACCACTCGGGAGACCACGCGATTGCGTCTCTTCAATTCTCTCACGGGACCAAGCTAGTAATTGGCTTGAGCGACTTCCCATGAGATCCATCTCAGTTGGAATGATCTCACCACCGTTTCCTCGCCCAAATTTTCCCACGAGGAGAACCACCAAGCTAAGGAATTACATCTTGATGTTCCAACAACGTCAAGGCAAAACCATTTATGAGGCATGGAATCGATTCAAGGACTTACTCCACAAAGTCCTCACCATGGCATTGATCTTTGGCTCCAAGTCAAATAATCTATGATCATGTCAATTTTCTCACAAAATGATCCATTGACCGAGCGGCGGCGGAAGAATTAGCAATCTCAATGCGGAAGAGTCATGAAATATCATTGAAGAGCTTGCGGTCGGTCTTATGAAAATTGGAGTGATCCTCATTAGACCCTAATAGCACGGTTAAGGCCATATCGGTCCTAGTAGTTCTTCTAACATCACCGAAGAACGACTTTGTGCTCTTGAAGAACGGATTGACTAGTTAGTCGAAAGACAAAAGAAAGTGCTGGACCAACTCCTCGATCATGGGTCAACTTTGCTACCTCAACCGGTAACCCAACACCCTTTTACGAATCGCCTAGTCGCGAAGAAACCCCGCTTCCCTAAAGCGCTTTCATTCTTCCTTACCACAACCACTTTCACCAAGCTTCAAGGCATAAATGAGAGAATACATGGCGGCTCATTTGGAAAGATTAGCTAAATTTGAGGAAGAAGTTTATAAATAAAGGGAAGAAATGCGAGCAAAGATGACTGAGATGATGAACTTAGTAAAGGAGTGCAGTGAAGATGAAGGTTACCGAAGAGGTGTTAGTAAGAAAAGATGACATACGCCCCACTATGTTTTTAACGCCATTTTCAATGTTCGTGATAAGGAGATCAAAAACAAAATTAGTGATAAGGATGGGGTAGTTGAGGAAAAATATCTTTGGGATTGACGATAATAGCTTGAATTATAAGGATGGGGCAAAGCTAAGGAATTAGATAAACCTAAGGCGTAGGCACTACCTTAGGTGAAATAAAGGAGGAAAAATATGATACTATGCCGATGGGGCCCTTATGCGAGGCAATTCTTAAGAAACCATTAGCTAAGAAGCAGAAATTGTGGGAACTTCATAATACCATGTAGTATTGGTGACTTGGAAGACATAAAAGCCTTAGGCGACGAGGATCCGATGTAAGCATAATGCCTTTATCAATCTATAATAAGTTGACTAAGAAAAACCAACCAAGACTAATCGAGACTTTCCTTAGCCAATCATTCATATGTTTACCCTTAGGCATAGCGAGAGGATGTATTGATTGAGGTTGCAAGTAGCATCTATCCTGTGGATTTTCAATTGTAGATATTGAGGAAGGCGAACACATGCCTCTCATTCTTGGAACACCTTTCTTCGCCACCTACAAAGCAACAATCAAATGCGGTGAGGGTGTTATGGTACTTAAAAGCGGTAAAAGCAAAGTTAGGATACCTACAACCCCAAGACATCCTTTGAAGTTTAAGGAAAAGAGAATGGATGGTCATGATTAAATAAGTTCGCAATAAGCGTTGTTAGGAGAAAACTCATTGAATGAGAGGAAAAGATTAGGAGTACAAGGATAATGAGATTGAATTAGGAGAATGGGCGAGATAAACACATAATCGGGCATAACTTCATACGAAAATATCTTATGGGAACCATCATGAGGAAAATGATACTAAGGGCGTGACCAAGGTCAAGAGCACTAAAGAGTTTGTGGAAGGAGATGAGGTGCTCTTGTTTAATTCAATATTAAAAGCACCCTAAGGAAGGTGTAAGCCAAAATGGTGTGGCCCTTATACGGTGAGAGGAGCAAAAGAGGTGGAACCATTGTGTTACTTGACGGCGATGGAAAGGAGTTCAAGGTAAATATCTGAGTGTGAACACTATGATAATGACCTAGTGAATAAATGAGATGATGGTAATGAAGTCACGTAGGCCATGACTTGAGTCTACCACAAGACTCATAAATAAAGAAAAGCGCTTCTTGGGAGGCAGCCCATGCTTAATTGTTTGCTTGTTTTGTTTTATATTTTGTTTGTGTGTTTCGTATATCTTTTTCGTTGTTGTTTAATTCTCATGTCCATTTTGTGAAAATGCTTTATTTTGTTTTTAACCTCGTCTTAATTGCATATAAATGTATTTTACAAAAAGATAAGTGTAGGAAAGATTACATATGTTTTAAGAACATGCATGAACATAAGATTAACAATAATTGAAATTGTATATGTTTGTGTGTTTGTTAGAGTCAAATGCTTGCATCGAGTCATAATGGATGTTTTGCAGGAAATTTTCCGGGTTTTTAATGAAGTAATTTTTCCAAAAACGTGCGGACCTTTTTTCATCAAGACAACCCGAGGCGTCGAGACTAAAGCCCGACAGGCGTCGGAAGCGTGAAATAGATTCACGTTTAGTTTCTGTCTAAACTTGTGATTTTGAAACTTCCAATTTTAATATTCGGAAAAGCGCAAATATCCATTCCACAAGCATTATATCTTATTCGCTTTCTAGTATAATTTTTTATATATATAGTTTTACCGCCGATTTTACGCGAGGTTTTGTTTCGTTTTCTTATAAGTTTGCAGGTTATATTAGACAAGAAGAAGAAGTACATGACGGAAGCAACACTTATTACCTATTCATTCTTCTTGGAGGAGGATTTAATCGCAACTTTATACATATCCTACCGAGCTAATCAGGGGAGTACTAGTTTCTTTCTCTTTTATTTACCTTCCTTTATCATAACTTTGATACTTTCGAGAAACATTGAGGACAATGTTCAGTTTAAGTGTAGGGAGGGAGAATAAAATGGGAACTTAGAAATTATTCACTAATTTGATTTTTGTCTTGTCCTTGGTAAATTGTGTAATAAACTATGAGAAATATTTATTAGGGTAATTTTAGCACCAAATTAAAAAATTTACTGCCTTTACAAGTAAAACTTTTGTCTTAATAAAGCGTCTCATAGATAGGAATTATATGACTAGCGCAAAAATGGTATACCACTCAAATTCCACCCCAAAAATGTGAGGTTCGCCCCTAGATCTTTAGGAATAAAAACATTCATCTTTAATGCTTAGTGAGTGTACTGGTAGTATAATAGATTCTAGAATTTATTTTTGTAATGCATTCCAAGATCGCTAGTGAGACTATATTCGTGTAGTTAGGATTAACTAAATGATAGAGGCATTAGGATAACCCTTGTTTTAAACACGTAATTTAGTTACGTCATCCACAACGATTGAGTAATTTTCCCCACACCTTTGCGATGTACTCATCTTTAGTACACGATACCCTAGTTAACCCCTCGAGCCTATCCTTTTGGCGGTTCTCGTGATGTTTCGGTTTTCGAAATATCAATGAAAACATTGTTTACAATCCACCCTAAATGTTACACCCAAATCGCCTTAGCCTACCTTGTATGCACTCATCTTTAATACATTATTGTAATTAATGTTTAAACCCTTAGTTCAATTATCTAGTTACTTGCATGGTTGCTAAGTCGAGTCACATCATTTGTATACAGTTTTGGAACGATTGGGACTCATGGGTTAAAGTAATATTTTATCAATTAACTGGAAGGAACGATAAATTCAATTTCCCTTTGTCTACGTAATTAAGTACTCAAAATGTTTTGATCTTTTCAAATCGGGTCAATTAGTGTTAGTGAAATAAAAACTCAAGGGTAGAGATGCTCCTATAAATCCCTTTATTTTGATGTTACCTTAGAGAATGGTAGGGTAAAATGTATGGCAAAAAAAAAAAAAAAAAAAAAAAAAAAAAAAAGTGGAGTGAAATAAAAAGAAAATGAGAAAAACATACGGGCTACCATCCTACATCTATCTTTATGTTTTTGTTTTTAAGTTTATGTCTTTTAATTTTGTTTCAAGTTGTTATCTAGTGTTAGTGAGTCGAGTCTTGGCTTAGCAACGCGTTTTACATGCTTGTAACATAAGATTTTGACTTGCCACCACTAAATATCCGTATCCAACAAAACCCTTTACTTCCCTACCCTAAGCCTAATATTATAACCCTTTGTAAAGACCTCTTAGATAGTTATTCCTAGGTGCTTACGTCAAAGCGGTGGAGGTTTGATCTATTCTCAAGCCTATGGTAATCTATGTACTATGCCAGGTAGTGAGTGTTTATCTTCCATTTTCTTACATATTATATTTCATATAAACTCGAGAGATGAGAGAATCCAAACACCAATTGTGAGGTGCTAGTGTATAATTTTCGTGCTTTTTATGACTATTGTGGCGCTTGTATTTGTTGTAAACTATTTTAAACCAATGCTACATGACCCCTAACTTATAAATTGATTGGCCAAAAGCACATTTGCTTGAGGACAAGCAAATTCCAAGTGTAAGAATATTTGATAAGGATTTAAAACATACATTTTAGGGGTCATTTAAGCCTAAATCAACACATTTATACCGTGACTACTTAAAAGCGTTCATTTTCACATTTTAGGTTTTCGAAGCAAAATCTGGAATCAAGACATTTGGACGAAAAGGCGAAAACATGAAGAAAATGGCAAAGTCAAGAAATAAGGTTGTATTACGAGCTCGACGGCGTCCCAACCCAAAGGTGGCCGTCGCTAAGGAGGTTTTCTAATTAGATTGCAGCGATGGCTCGGTATGAAATTGGTTCCACAACATGGCGGCGTCATGCATATTTTCTAGAAGGCATCTCTCTTTGTTTTACACCAGACGTCGAAGACCTAGTTCAAGACGACGACCCTTATGAAGACAGACAGCGTCACACATCTCAACTGACGCCGTCCCAACGATGACTTGGCCCAAACGAAACCCTAAAGACGGCGACCAAACGGCGTCACCAGCAAAAGGCGACGCCGTCCCATTTATAAATCTATATATAGAATTCGATTTTTCAGCATTTAGGGTGGTAGAATTTTGGAGAGCGAACCCTAGTTCGTGTGTAGTCTGACTTGGAAGGTATTGTAGGGTTCCAAAACCCTTCTTTACATCAAAAGATAAGTTTGTTAATCCATCATATCACCATGTTTATCCTATGCTCACTTGTTTATATGTATGCATGCTTATCTATCATGAGTAGCTAAATTACTATTGTGTTTGCTTAGATCTATGAAACCTAGTTGTTAATTATTGTTAGGTTGTCTCTTGTTTTAATTGGTAGACGCTAGAGTAAGGAAAACTGGCTTCCTTTATAATTGTTGCGAGCTTGAATCGTCCTAAATAGCATAAAGCTTGAGAGTTCACTTGAGCCATCGTTGTGTTTATTGCGTGAGTTGTAGCTTTAGGATAAGAGAGTATTCGGGAGATACTACGGTACTTGCAATCCCGGATAGTCTAGAAGAGAGTTACAATTCATATAACTAGGGAATTAGGCACCCCTATGACCACACGGATACAACGAACCAATTAAGTTGAGGATGTGACAATTCAACCAACCAATAAGAGATAAATAGGGAGTAAGAACATCTAAGTAAACACATTTTAATCACCATAAGAACATACCTTACAATACATAGCTTATCTTTTCTTTTCATTATTTTAATTAGTTATTAGTTTAAAGATTTAGTAGTTAAAATTGGTAGAAGTACCACCCCCCACACTCTTATACCCAGATATTTACTTGCTTTCTAAAAATATAAAAGACTAAAAGAATCACTCTCGACCTCACCTTCGCGTCTTACATCTCGACTAGCATCTCTATTCCCTAGAAAGATCAACCTCCTGGGCTTACCCATACTACACCGCAACGATTAGGTACATTGCCTAGTGGGTTGTAAAGCTTGCTCGTGGAAAGGATATCTTTGACCCCGAACCCACTATCACTTATGTTATTGAGGATTATGAAAAGCGTAAACTCAACTTTCCATAAAAAGCAGTTAAATGCGAAAATTCTTTGGAAAAACATGAGAAGGAAAACACTCATTTTTCAAACAATTAGACCAGAAAAATATTGATTGATTGGAAGAATGTTTAAGTAAGATCCAAGATGAAGATGCAACTATTGTTCTTCTTGTGTCATTGCCTCATTCGTTTAAAAGTTTTGTCATTTGTTGTCTGTAAAGACGCTATCACTTTGAAGATGTTAGATTTAGTTTTCATTCGGTGAGCTTCGTCAACAAGCACCAAGAAGTGGTTTATCAACCACAAGTCGTGATAGGGGTGCATGTCGATTTGAAAAGATAAAGATAAAGGTGGAGCAGCATCAAGTTCTCTAGGTCCTAATCCTCGAGATATTTGTAACTATTGCAAAGCGGTCGTTGGAAGATTGATTGTCCTAAACTAAGGAAAAAAGGTTTGGTAGCACTCTTGATAAAGGCGACTCGTTCTACTCGGTTAGGAATGCGATTTGCTTTAAGTGGTTGATCGTTAATTTGTCAGTTAATTTTTGATTGTTCGTTTTGAAGTCGTGGGCATTTGTTTTGGTTCTTTTTTGGGAACAGTCATGTGTTTTGAATTAGGCTAGCACATCTAGTGTTTAAAATTTTGAATTTTATTTGGAACATATGTTTTTCTTTAGGAGTTTCAATCACGGTGGAGATTGTTATGAATCTGATTAGAACGCCTAAGGTTCGTTTGGTATCTTAAAGTTTGAGCATGTTATACATATTTTTAGTATTTTTCGTTTCTCCCTAAATCTAATATTTTATTTTCTCCCTTTAAGCTTTCTTTCTCTCACTAGATTCTTATGATTATGTGTGAATCTAGATGCAAGTTGGGAACTTACCATTGGCATCATAGCCACATATAATAGTGTGTTTGAGTTCGAAAACACGATCAAAAGTTGTGTTTTAAAACATTTTTTTGCATTTTGTGGTATCGTGAGGATACAATCAAAAACTTTGATTTTGTAGTTTAGATGTTTAAAGATGTATTTGATGTTTAATTAAAGTTATTTGCAAAAGAAATGGTGTAAAACTAAAAATTACGTTTTGATTGATTTTAACGAACTCAATTTATTAGCTCGGTCGTTTTGTTAACTCGGTAGTTAATCTAAGTTAACTTGGTCAGTTAGTGATCTGGCAATCTAGTAAATTACAACTGGTTCTCAGTCATTTAGCTCGGTTACTTAGCTTGGACGTTTAGCTCGGTCGTATTACTCGATCACTTAGCTTGGACGTTTAGCTTGGTTACATTAACTCGTTCATTTAACTCGGCAGTTTAATAGTTTAGTTATCTCAGTTGCATTAGCTTGGTATTTTTGAGTTTCCATTACTTATCCCAGGTGGCACCAAATTAACTTAACTCAGAATCATCAACAACCGAATTAACCTCAATACAAGGAACAACCGAATTACTTATTAACCTAAGAACAACCGAATTAAGTGTGAAAGAACAACCAAATTAACCTTGGAAATCAGTTAAAAAACCAAATTAACCACTTCTACAACCGAATTAACCATCACAAGTCAAGAACAACCGAATTAATCATCATCAACAACCGAATTAACATACAATTCCTTTATCATTTCACAGATCCACAATCAAGCTTTACACTTTCATCATGGCTTCAAAAAAAATGTGTTCAATGCAGGTTCTGATAACCGTTATCCTATGTTGGAATTAGATAACATGTCATTCAATAAATAACCACAAAAACATCAAAGTAATCAAGCGGAAGCGTATAGGATTTATTAATGAACAATTAATTCACATAAAAGAATATGCGTACCTTTTCTTGATTCTAGCCGAACAAGAATCAAATCCACAAACTAGCAATTAGGATGAACCCTAATTAGGGTTTATAGGATTATAAGAATTACCCCTTACCATTTTGTAATTCAATCCAAGATAATAACAAAAGTATGTTATTACTATGTTCTTGTACACACGTACTAAACCGAATTAAAGTAATGCTAGTTTTATCAAACAAAATAACTTGGTTTGTGGAAAAGTAATGGATCGACACCCACAAAGGTGTTCGACCGGTTTGAAGAGCAAAAACACACACAAACAATTTAGGGTTCAGCTTATGAGCACAAGAGATAGAAAAATAAAACCCCTAACTTTGTTTATATACCCAACTAAACTTGGTGAACAAGTTGGTTTTTGTTTCCATGTTTCTCCTTATGGCCGATCGGTTTGGTATCCCTAAAGGGATTCCGGAACCTTCCCAACTTTTGCAATTAAATCCTTTTCCATAAACATTTAACGACCGTTAGTCCATTACATTAATTACTTAACGTCCGTTAGTTATTTCGTTTAATAAATAAATAAATACAACGTTTATATTTAATTATTTAACTTTAAATTCTCATACGTAAAGTGTGCAATCCCATAGTCTCGAGTTCGATCCTAACTCACGTCTATTAATTTATTGTCCATAAAACCAACAGCTCCCACTTGGATATATCTTAATAGAGTGATCACATTCGGTTAGCGTCTAGCAACACTTCGATGCCTCTAGTACAACTCGAGCAAGGCTCCTGGAAAACCTTTTAATGATTTCTCATTATTATTATCCTTTTGTTTCTAATACCATGTTAAATAAAGATATGGAATTAAGTCATTCTTTATCCAACTATTCTGCTTTCTCGTTATAAGTGATTGAGCAAGATTACCAAATCTTACGAACATATTCGGGGAGATCTTTGGGCGTGGCCACGCAAACATCTTGTCAACCCTACGAGGGCCAGCGATATTAAACTCAAAATAAATTTGAAGGAACAAATTCTATCTTGACTACGAGAATAACCCACGAACTTTGCAACACTTGAGAAACAACCCTTATGACTACCGATTCGTATAGCGTTAAGTTTTTCCACAAAAGTGCACTACATTCATGACACTTATCTGGTATCTCAAGTCTGAGGATAACTATTCATAATTTACTTATAACAATATCCACAAAGTAAATTATGTAGTTGGGATAAGTCCTATATTCAATTCATTGAATATCATCTGAAATTGGTATGCATTCTCATCAATATACTTTCAAGTATATTCTACCATATCACTCAGATTTATCTTAGTTTGATGATACTCCCATATCATTAATTGACAATGGACGATTTAGAATAAATAAATTTACTCACGGATTAAACATGCAAATATAGGATACGATATATTATAAAATCAAACATACCAAGTATTTGATTTATCATAATAATTGTTTAACATCCTTATCCAAATACCAAATAGATCAATGCATGAAAATTCCAGTTGATGAATTATGCCTCAACTAATGACAATCATACTTGTTGACAAGGCATAAATCAACCAACTTGATCTATCGTAATTTTGAGAATACTTATTTCAAGAATTCAATTAGTGAAGTCCTTGTATGTGTGCATTCACCAATCCACATAACAATTCATAAAGTGTTTAACATCCTCTATCACAAATTTATGACAATTTAAACTTTCAAACATTTTAAAGTTTAAAGTATTCTTATTCTTTTAATGTATAATGCAACTGTGCTCTTAGTAGCACAACCAGTTCACATGGCGATTAACAAGGATGAAATCCTACCATGACTAGTATTGAGTGTCATCTCAATTAAACCAGCATCATTGTATACAAACAACAATATGCTCATTAAAACTCCGTAAACTTTAATATCTTATTGTGTAATGTTTGATGCTTTCCTAACTTTCAAGTTTAAAGCTGATGACAATTTGCACAACATTTGACATATTGTTCATCCATAGAATCTAGGAGCAATTCCAGGCTGAGGATGTAATTCTTTTAGAATATTCATTACACAAGTTATCTAATAACTTTTAGTTAGATATCAATGTTGTCAAATCACTTCTTATTCAAGAATGATACAACAATTTTAATACACAACATGATGTACATAATGAATCTACATTCAAACTTAGAATTCATTCACGTTCTATCTTGTCAAAAGATATTTATCAATTTCCCAAATGATATATCATGTTTTATTAGAATCATTTATTTTACTGCACATGTTTATTAACAATAAACATATATTTCAAGGTTGTATGTTTTAATTCTTAAATCTTACAAATGAAGTTTCATTCCAATCTAAGACTTAACATTTAGCTTATAAGGAATGCTACTTCCTATATGTTATACAACATATAAGATTTAAAACCTTAACATAATACTCCCACTAGCTTTCAGGAATACTTAAAATTTATCTTATTTTAATTATAAATCGAAAATGAGATTTAATAATTAAACATAAGAATAATTTCATAGATGCATGCATTTATCCATTCATGAATTATTTGCACTTCGTACACTTTCAAAGATTATATGAATTCAAAACCTTTCAATTACTTACCGTCCTCGCTCAAGTAATTTCTCAAGAAAGAGTTTTGATATTCCATTGTCATATTTCATTTTAATGAAAACAAGTATGACAATTATCATCTTTATATATTTAATGTGTCTAGGAAAGAATATTCAATCACAATTAATTGCTTAAGTATGATTAATAATCTTGTCATAAGACATGCATTAAATATGTGTACAATATTGTCCATATGATTTCTACATAGAAATTCAAACTACTAGGGTTTTTCATCTCTTTGAAGAAACTCATTTCCATTCTCTAGTCTAACTATTAAGATAAACCAAATTTCCAAAATTGATTATCTTTATGGACAGCATCTTTAACATTCATAGTATGAGTAATTTACCCAATTCAATATTTGGTAATCCATCATAATGATTATCAGGTTTACTATAATCATGTAACTCATATTTCTTCTCGACATATAAATCAAATATCCGAGATATCCTTGCATCTATGAATGAAAATTCCATCATCATGAGGTCTATCATTTACATGTCTAACCTCATCATGATATTTACTAGTGTGTTTTAGAAGATTATGTATCTTGTAATTTTATCTTTCAAGATAAAAAACTCCCACTTGCCTTTAGTAATATATAGACTATCTATATATACTTTAGCAATTTAGAGCAAAACTACATTGTTCTCTTTTTGGGACATTACAAATACACATTGATAATTCCTTACTTAAGTTTGTTAATAACCTATTCATAAGTAGTTTAACAAATTCAGAATCTTCAATTTTAAAACTTAATGTGATTCATCACATTCTATAATGAAATGGTGTTTTAACAATCTTCTAGGTTGGAGTCATATTAAGTATATTCAATCCATACTCAATTTTCTAACCTTAATACTTTTTATGAAAGAAGTTATGGTTATCATGAATCAAACAAATCAAATAGAGTTTGACTCTCCTAACTGAACATACCATCAACTTGTGGTATTCATTAGAATTAATATTGTAAGACAATCTAACAATATATAAGATAAATATATTCTTTTTGGCTTACCTATTTACCAACTAAGTCAACTTAATGGTATAATAGACTTTCCTAGCCAATTACATGCTTTATAACACAAGTACCTTTTAACCAAGTCACTTCATATCCATGTTTCAACAAGAAACATAAACTGTTATAATCCCATTATACGTTATAAATCATTGATCAACTCAATGACTTCTTGTATATGTCTTAATTAAAAAACATAACAAGTTAACGTCTTACTTTATTATAAGTCTTAAAAGACTTTATGTTTATGTCTTTACAATGAATCATAAACATGTTTAACTAAAGTAATTATGAACACAACTCTTGGTTTCAATAGTAATTTCAAGTTAATTTATTTTACTTCATAATAATGTAGGACTACATTATTTTTCATTTATGTCATTCCAAAATACATAAATAAACAAATTGAAGTAGGATTAGATTACTTCATTGAATGTCATTCTAATAATACATAAATATCTAATTTGAAGTAGTCTTATATATCATTTTGACACATATTCTAAATACTTGTCTAATTTAGAAACTGTAAATATGTCCATGCAAGGTCTGACTTCACATAGAGATTTACTTTGTTGTTGCAATCTCGCCAAGTTCTCACATGACGTAAATTGCAACACCAAGTGTTTCTTGAATTAGATATGTACAAGTTATATTAGAACGTTAGTCTCTTACCTTGCAGTCAAGAGAATCCTTTAAATCATATACCTATATGTTGTCCCTTGCACACAATATAGATTTCACCCACTTGTGCATGGAACAACATCATGTAGCAGATAAACAACACGACATATGTTTGTTTATGTGACTAATATGATTGTGTCATTGATATTAGCATAACTAGTAGATGTAGAACCACTTCATTGTCTAATAAGGAAACGTACATGACTATCCTTGAAAACATAAGTGTCTACAAGTGGAAAGTAATTATCTTAAGACATTCTAGAGATAATCGGGTTACTACCAAGATGACAAAGCTTGTAACTCCCATTGAATAAGAGATCATTACATTAATTCCTTATTCAAGAATAAGAACACAACACTCCTCTTGGATTTGACAACATTGTAAGTGTTTCATTAACCGATGAAAGAAAATAGTGTATTATTTACTTCCTACACCTTTGAGAAAGTCCATACATAACAATTACAAATGTACTTAAAAGAATGTATTCTACTATGTAGATGATGAATTTATCCATCAATGCTATTAACTTGAAAAATTGTGCATGCAATTTCTTTCTTAAGAGTTCTACTATTCCAACAATTGTAAGTAGTACTTTTAAATGGTCAAAGTACAACAACTAGATAAAATATGCTAGTTTGTCTTTTACCAATTATACAGTAATTAGTCTAGCTTCTAATTTAATAACTCAGAAATATGCAATTTTCTTAACTATTAAAATTTGCTTATGAGTTATGTATTTAGAATTTAGACAATTCTAATTGTCCTATCATACCTTTCTTCATTCATGAAAAGGAATAGGATTGAATCTCACTCTTTCTTATATAAAGAGGACTAGGTTTATCATTTTAGCAAAGTTGACTCTACCAAAAACCCTTACGGTGTAGATCAATTTACCAATACAGAATAACCTACGTTTACGTTTTAATGTTGCATTAATACATTTAAAGAATTAGAAAAATTCAATTTTAGTATTTTCGATAATTAAACTTTTCAAGAAAATAAAATACCCAAGGTAATATTCATATAACCATAGAATTTTCTCGAAAACTAGGATCCAATTATCATAGGTTCATTACATCGGTTGATCCGCTAGCAACGAACGCATATAATAAGTTAATCATCGAACATTAATTGGCAAACAATTTCCAACTCCTAGATCATTATGGGATTTATATTTTCCAACGCTATTGCAAATATAAACATGTTTCATCCCATCTTATGCCATTGAGTCCAAGTCTCACTTCCTACTCAACTTAAGTGTCTAACTTAAAGAACTGCAAATATGTCCATGTAAGGTCTCACTTTACATAGAGATTTACCTCTCCATCACAATATAGCCAAGTACTCTCATGACATAAATTGCAACTTCAAGTGTTCCTTTTAATTAGATAGCATATTCTTAATTTAAAACGGTACTAGTTTTGATTTTATGTGGTCAAATCAAATATGTACAAAGATGTCATGCATTCATCTTGTAGCATAATTTTAATAAAAAACTTTTTATTACCAATTCATAAAGATCAAATTATCAAAGTTTTGATTGAGGTATTGGGTTCACCAATCAAGGAATTTAGTGTTAATTATCATCCATTATACCGTACTTTTGCATAAGTGTAAACACTTAGTGTTTCGGATAATTACCACCAAGTGGCGCATGGAATTAAAACTAATTCACCCTTAAGATGAGCTTGTACTTTTATGGCTTACTAAGTAGCTCCATTCGAACTTACAGAGGCGAGGACCGGTGTGGCGCAAAAGCATAACCTTAGACATCCTTTCGGTGTGATGTGCGCACTTCTTAAATAACCCTTTATAGTTCATTCTAATGGGTGAGCCGTTCATCATTGTACCAAAGTCACCAATCAATTAAACTTTTGAAAACTTAACTCTTCCAAAACAAATCAAATTTCACCATTGTTTAGTCCGTATTATTTTTCTATTCAAAATTACCCTTTGCTTAAAACCGCCGCACATAATAAACAAACAAGTAATACCAATAAAAATAAACTACTAAAAACAATGCGCACATAATAAACAATTTATACGTGTAAACAAGTAGCCACATGCAACTTATTCGATAAAACCCTATTAATAATCAATGTCTAGGTTAAATTAATGTATATATTAATTAGGGCTTTCACTCTCTCAATTGAGAGTGAGCCACATACATCGAAGAATCGATTGCGTAAACCCATAATTAATAATATACCAAATTGCACATAATTGATTCATTAATATATGTAATTGGAGTCTTCCCCAATTCAAGATTTATCGTAAATCAATATTCTTAACAATTAAACAATATCAAAGTAATTTATCCATGACTAACATGCATGTATAGTCATGAATATATCATATCAATTATACAAATAAGTCACAAGATCGCATATAAAATTCCATGACACATAACAAATTTATTCATGAATTAATCACGTAATCAATATATTAATTCTAGGTTTTAATAATGTTAGCAAACAATTTTCAAAACCCTAAAAATTTAATGTATGTGTCGACCAAAAAAAATAGGGGTACGCCCCAATTAACTAAAAAATCGACCAAACAAAAATTAAACATAAACCCTAGATAAACATATTAAACAACATACAATTATTTGTTTTATTACGCGTTTATGTAATTAATTACTCATTAAAAACCAATGACTCGTGATGCCACTGTTGGAATTAGATAACATGACATTCAATAAATAACCACAAAAACATCAAAGTAATCAAGCGGAAGCGTATAGGATTTATTAATGAACAATTAATTAACATAAAAGAATATGCGTACCTTTTCTTGATTCTAGCCGAACAAGAATCAAATCCACAAACTAGCAATTAGGATGAACCCTAATTAGGGTTTATAGGATTATAAGAATTACCCCTTACCGTTTTGTAATTCAATCCAAGATAATAACAAAAGTATGTTATTACTATGTTCTTGTACACACGTACTAAACCGAATTAAAGTAATGCTAGTTTTATCAAACAAAATAACTTGGTTTGTGGAAAAGTAATGGATCGACACCCACAAAGGTGTTCGACCGGTTTGAAGAGCAAAAACACACACAAACAATTTAGGGTTTAGCTTATGAGCACAAGAGATGGAAAAATAAAACCCCTAGCCTTGTTTATATACCCAACTAAACTTGGTGAACAAGTTGGTTTTTGTTTCCATGTTTCTCCTTATGGCCGATCGGTTTGGTATCCCTAAAGGGATTCCGGAACCTTCCCAACTTTTGCAATTAAATCCTTTTCCATAAACATTTAACGACCGTTAGTCCATTACATTAATTACTTAACGTCCGTTAGTTATTTCGTTTAATAAATAAATAAATACAACGTTTATATTTAATTATTTAACTTTAAATTCTCATACGTAAAGTGTGCAATCCCATAGTCTCGAGTTCGATCCTAACTTACGTCTATTAATTTATTGTCCATAAAACCAACATCCCATGCTCACTCGAGGATGTTACACCCAATGACAGAGTTATATGAGACTATTCATAACCCAATGGTTAATTACTCCTACTCATCTTCCATGCTCCTTATGTTCGAAGAGAAATCAATGTTCCTGGTGATCCAAATGCTAACCCTCCTCCTACTGCTACTACCCTTATTCAACATGACTTAGATCTCTCCAAAGAAGAAGCTGAGCAAGTCAAAGCCGACAAGCAAGCGATCAACATCATTTTGTTAGGACTAACCAATGATATCTACTCAACTGTGGATAGTTATCCAAGTACATTTGAAATATGGAAGGCCATTGAATGTTAGTTGTAGGGAACATAATTGCGAAAACAAGAGAAGAAGTTAACAATCTTATGAGAGTATGAGAATCAAACTAAATCATATTATCTTATATTTACAAAGATAATCAACAACTTGAACATGAACAAGCTGCAGATGGAGAATCTTATCTTAACATCAAATTTCTTCTCTCTCACCATCCTGAATGGAAACATTTTGTAACACAAGTTAAGCAATCCAAGGACTTACATACTGTTGACTTCCATCAGATCTTCGATGTTTTGAAGCAGAATCAAGAAGAAGCTAATGATGTAAGAGTTGAACTTAAGAGATGTAAGCATGTTCCACTCGCACTTGTTGCAAACACCTCTTCTGCATACCTTATGACACCTAACAAGAATCAAGTACCCGCACCATCTCTTCCAAAGCACACAAACTATGCACATGCTCGATATGCATTACATACACCTAATTACTCTTCATCAGAATATGAAGCACCTGCACTTGCCTACTCATCCATTGCTTATGTAGCATGCACCTGCACCACCTACACAACAAATGTGTATGCTACACCTGAACATGCTTATTCACAACACTTGAGACAACTAGAGTCACTGCAAACACATAACTTGATCCAATATAAAAAGTCAATACTGCAATGTCACTTCTTTTTCAACACTGAAAAAAAATATTACAAGTTTTTAAAGCAATAAGTAAAAAGGATGTTAAAACAATGCTACATACTGTACAAATGTTTAGGAATATATATTGCATCAAAAAAGTTACGTGTTATCTAGAAAAGAAAAAGCACGCAGGCAGCATATTACGTGAAAAGTTCACCATCTCATCACTCACTCGGTAGTTGGAACATTTAGTAATGCACAATTGCTTCAATAACAATAAAACATATTACTACCCCCGTTCTATAATAAGTGTTCACTTTGCGTTTTTGAGTTTTCTTTTATTCAATTTTAGCCATAAATATTATTATTTGTGTTATAAAATACTTGATGAAAAATATATGAGCAATTGCTTTTAAATGTATTTTCATTAGTATAATGTTCATCAAGTATTATATAACACAAATAAAAATATTTATTAAAATAAAATATATATATATATATATATATATATATATATATATATATATATATATATATATATATATATATATATATATATATATATATATATATATATTTAAATTCTTATAAAATAAGCCAAAGTTTATGTAACTTCATTATAGTAACATCTTAATTTCATATAGGAATCGAATCCTAATTTAGATATACAGGAACATTTTAGATGTGCATTTGAAATGCGTATCATGGACGCATGGTATAGGGCTGAGCATGGAAGGTTCAAAATTAAATCGGATCGACAAAACTGATCGAAGCGATAAAAATCGAGCCGACAGACAGTCTTTTGTTCGGTTTTGGTTTAGGCTTTTCACGATTTTCAGTTTCGGGTCAGTTCGACCCAAAACCAACAAAAACACACATAAACACACCTAAACTGAACCGAACCGACCCGATAGACCTGACACAAAACCGAACATATTAGGTTCGGTTTAGGTTTTCACGTTTTTTGATTTTGTCGATTCGGGTCGGGTCGGTTTTAGACCGATGCTCAGCCCTAGCATGGTACTTATCCATATAGACTTCACTAAAAAAACAAGTCAAATTTTACGCGGTTATTTTTACATACATTATAAAGACGTGTACTTTTATTTATACATTTACACACTATAAGATGTGTTGAAAACAAGAACAATTACAAACATGTAGAAAAATAATAGGCATGTGAAAACCTACACTTATCGATGTGTAGTA
The DNA here is from genome assembly GCA_022545495.1 of Chrysanthemum lavandulifolium. Taxonomy (NCBI): domain Eukaryota; kingdom Viridiplantae; phylum Streptophyta; class Magnoliopsida; order Asterales; family Asteraceae; genus Chrysanthemum; species Chrysanthemum lavandulifolium. The sequence goes on from CM040240.1 coordinate 157,574,020, forward strand.
AAAAACAATCACACTATCTAAAAAAAGTCACACTTCCAAGCATGTAAAAAATGTTTATAAAAAAAGTAAAAGACAAATAAAGAGTGAATCATATGATTTCTACACGCTTGTAGCTGTGGAGAGTATTTTAGGTAATTTGTTTAGCAATATGATTTTCACACAATTGTGGGTGTTGATATATTTATATTATTTTTTCACACTTATACATGTGTATTTTTGACGCTTCTACATGTAAACATTTAACCATTTTGTCCACATTTGCGAATGTTGAGATATTATTCACGCAACAATTGTTCACACGCTAGAGAAGCATGGACCTTGATATTTTAATATTTAAAAACACGTATTTTTAGCTTTAAAATGTGTAAAATTTGACTATTCGTTGTAGTAGTTGAATAACATGATTAATTAAGCTGCGAGAGAAATTGCCGCATGGATCTGTTTATAGCATTGAGTCAACAGTAAACTCGTCACTGCATGAAGCTTTTTGACAATCGTGACCGACAGATATAAACTTGATTGCATCTTTCATCATTAGCTCTTCAAGAAATCTATCAAGTTGAAGTTAAGACCTCTAGTATTACCTATTAATTACGGAGTAATTACTGTTAATATATTCAGCAAGTGTCGTACTGTAGTTAAGTAGTTTGCACCCTTATGATCGACTATAAGTCTATAACCAACAACAAGCTTTTGTGATCGAGTTTCTGATGTGCAAAACATTTGGAAGTAGTTACTAGACAAAACATATGACGACACAATTACACACTACGAATTCGTTCAAATCGCTATATATTTTCCTTCAGGAATTAAGTAGTTTTAATGAAATGGGACATTAGACGACCTTATGATCTTTAACTTTATTTAATTTTCAAAATTAACATCCAAAAACAATAACACATTAGGCAAATCCAAAATCCGTAACAAACTATCTCATCTCATCTAGTAACATATCTCTAGTATCTCTTACGTCATACCAGCCCAAGTGATGTCAGCATACCTCATAATTACTACCGTGATGGCCATACATCTGGTGCTCCGACTGCAGTTGATACTGGTGGTGATGATAATGCCCTGACGACATCTCCTTTTGCCTTCGGAGTTCCATTACTTTGCGATGAGAATTTGAATGCTTTGTCAACACAAAAGTAGGACTCGCAGCCGGTCTATACTCCGGGACCAGTCTCCCTGACTTATACCTCACGCCACATGCATTACACAATGTTTTTGGCCCTAAGGGGCCAGTTCTCCACTGTGGCGTCTTATCAGACGCACAGTGTGTGCATTTTCTAACAATATTATTGTAGCTTTCTGATGATGTGTCATTGGAGGAGGATGATTCAGAGACGTTGTTGGTGTAGCTAATTTGTGTCAGTGTTGAGGCTGATGTCCAAGTGGTGTTATGTGATGGTGTTCGTGTTCTTTTGGATCTTGATTTGCTGTGGATGGATTGGTTTTGTGGCTGGAAGTTTATTGTTCCTGCAATGTTGTTGGCTGGGAAATTGGTGGAGGAGTTGTCGACGAAGTTTGATAGCCATTCGAGTTCTGCTAGGTCCTCGGTCTGGAATGTCACATGTATATGAGAAATTTAACTAATCAAATTTGAGCATAATTAAGGTGAAGAAGTATACTAATTCATGACTGAATATCCAAATTAAGTATATTAATGAATTAATAAATACATTTTCCGTATTAAGTTGTTTAAGTTGCACACAGCAAAGGTACGGTAATAAATGTATTACCATCTCAAAGTAAATCTTGGTCTTTATATTTTGGTTTGACTCAACTATTCTTATTCTAACCAACTAAAATGGTTTTAAAAGGTTAATGACGAATTTTTGTTGATGCACGATATAGTAACTAATCTAATTTCTTTAACTGTGTGTATTTTAAAAAGCGAACATTTAGTTGAAAAGACGGAAGTACAGTACTTGTCTGTTACATTAAAAATTACAAAAACTCTTGATTACACAAAGTGATGGTAAAATTATAAGAGTAAAGGTAAATATAGTAACATGAAGTGTAAAACAAAAAAAAAACCAAGAAAAGAAAACTAATTGTTTTGTTGTCAAATTACACTTAGTAAAAGAAAATTTACACACGGGGAGGGTGAAATTACCCCAGTAAATGGAAATAGCAAAAATATTCAACTATAAGGGTAAAACTACACCCAGTACCAACACATTCATGAATCAGTCATCTGTTGTTAAATAGCACACATTAATGGTAAACTTACACACAGTAATTATTAATTTCATTTGTGGATCAATTTTTGTGAAGTGTTGATATTACAACTTGTTCATTTTGTTGTAGTCGTATTAAATCATTTCACGTGAAGTAATAAAAACAAACAACAAAAAATCACACACGGTTAAACTGATCTTTCTAAAAATAGTGTATAGTGACTAACCGGAACACAAAAGTGATCAGTGAAGTCGGTAGCACTGGTACTATTATTATGATCATTAAAACTGTACTGATAGTAGCTGCCAGAGTCGGTGGAAGAGTTATATACTACTTCGGTGTCGGCAGACGAGGAGAAAACATCGTCGTCTCCCGAAAAGTCTAAGAACTCATCAACACCGAAAACATCTTGTCCATAAATATCCATTACTTAATAATCTACACTTATCAGACAACTAAAATGATTACTACTTATATATTTGATTTTTAGTAATTTTGTGGAAGACAACTGATGGTGAGAGTAAGAGAGCTCTCAAAAACAGTCGTCTTCCTACAAAAGTGAAGAAGAAGCAAAGGGGTTGGTGTTTAAATATAGTAAGGGCCCGTTTGGTTTGCATTAATGGGAATGAGACTATGACTTTCAAAGTCATAGTTAGTGTTTGTTTTGTTTTGTTTTGTGGGCCCGGTAATGAAATGAGTATATCATAGTCATAGATTCATTCTGTATTGATTTAGTGTCTATGAAATCCATTCCCGTGAACCCTCTTTTTTCCACTCTGAAATTAAAATATCTATACACTTTTTCATACCATATTTTATCAACCAAACATAAACAATCGTAATGATACACTTTTTCATACCCATTATCATTCCACCTCATTCCAAATCCGATACTCATTGTCATTCCTGGCAACAAACCAAACGAGCCCTAAGTGTGTACTTTTCTAGAGGGGGATAATTGGGGGCGGTGTGGGGAGTGGAACGTGGGTAGAGTGACCATGCAATGTGAGGCTCTGCAACTCTGTAGTCACTTTTTAGTTTTTTTGTATTTTCCTCTTTTTACTCGTCCATTAATTTACTCTATATTTTACTGATTTTGATTTTCAAACACAAGTATACATTAGTCTCCCCTATGTACAACAGAGATTATTTAGACTTTACTCCTAAAATTATATACAATATTTACGGAAATGTATTTAGCGATAAGAAAAACTAAAATGTAAAGAATAAAAAAGATTTATTATCACACATTTCTAATAAGAGTAAGAATTTTAAAAGGAAATTCAATAACTTTTTATAGGTGTATCTAAAATATGTAATTGTGGTTTTTCATCAACTTTCTCATTTTAATTTTTCTTGCCATTTAATCTTACTCTTATATGTACAACAGATTACGAAATAAAATTGTGTGTAAATAAAAAATTAAACTATGAAATTCATCTTTCATATCTTTTTAGTTAAAGTTTATGTATGACAAAACTAACGCTGTGTTTTTGAGTTTCTTCATAAAAGAAGAAAAGAGAAGATACAATTACTTCACTTCTCTCCTCTCCTCTTCTTCCTAAAAATGGGGGGAACATATCTTCCCAAAAAAAAATGAATCTTCCTTCCTTCTTCTTTCCTATTCTTTTCCTTTCTTCTCATAAAACATCTTGAGAACACAAATTTTTTTAATTTATTTCCAAATTATTTCCTTTCTTCCCTAAATCAAACTCAAGAACATAGCGTAATAGCATGTGCAAACAATATCAATCGGCAGTATCTACTTGTTTTACATAATGTGTGGTAATATATTTGTAGTTATAAAATGTATATACTAGTGTTTAAGCTAAACGCTCCTCTTTTATGGTTTGGATGTAAGTTTATGTTACGTTTATACTCGTTAGGTTAACGTCTTGTGACTAACATATAATCACGAGACACGGTTAGGCTTTAGTCATGAGTCACATGCCTTTTAATGTAAGTGGGTAGAAATACCCACATAACCTCACAAGTTGATGCAAGTGTTTAGGGTGTCTCATTGTATCTCAACTCTCATAATAAGAAAAACAATCTCTCTCAATCAATTTCTCTCCCTAGCTTTCTCTTTTAATCATGTGTTGATTCTTAATATATTGTGGCTTACATGTAACATTCCGAATGTTTTAGAAAATATTAGCGGATTTATCTACTATGTTATTGGATAAATCTAGTATTATAGTAGAATAAATAGAAAATTCTCACTTTAACGGATTAATAAAATAGTTAGTTAGGACTTAATATGAAACAAGAGATAACTAGCTTGGATATGTGTTGCAAGCCTGTTTTACCAAAGGGACTATATGTGATGTAACAATACTTTTCAGGTCATTATTTACTCACTTACTAATACTATTTATTCTAATTTCTCGAAAATTAACTTTTACGGGTAACCGGATGGGTGCACCTACGTACGTCGTTACACGTACATTTAATTTGAACCAACTCTAGACTACACTTAGTCTACTTGTCTCATGAATAGCTAATCTAAATATCACTAAGGACACATGATATCCTCATTTTGCATGTACTAAATTCTTATCTCATTCATCCAACTCTTAATAAAATTCACTCACTCTTTTTCTCTCCCTTTTGTTTTGTTGCCGTAGCATCTACACTAAAAAAAACCATAAAAAAATTTGATCTTACTTGTTTCTTGCTCTTGTGTTGAAATTTTATGTTACTTTTTTTATCCTATCAGATACCGCCTCGCAAGAGGTTTTGTTTTCTCCATGCTCCAAGGGTGAGCGATTCCGAGACAAATACCTTATTAGAGGATGACACTGATACTGCTACTACCTCTATTACTACCACCACCACCACTGCTATTGCTATTGTTTCCCCGCACAGAGATCATCACAACAATACATTTTAGATTGGGGGTTCGTCTTCAGCAGCACTTGAGGCACCACACCCTGCGGGACTTCCTCTTATTGTAGTGGCATCCCGAGCTGCTCTCCATCATCAGGAGATCGGGGCCATGCACAGGAGATTAAATATACAAGCAGCGTGTCCATATCCAAATTCATAAATGTTGTAAAGCTAAAGTCCAAAGCTTCACAGGCGGCAAAACTTCAACATTTACATAGGTGGTTCCTCTTTAGTCATGCTCACCAAGCACTTTTCAAAGAAAATCAACCATTAAGAAGTAAAGACTTCATCCTCCTTTCGTGAGTTCGAGCACAACCTTGGGATGTAAATAAACATGTGCTCCAGATCCATTGAATGTTGACTTTCCACATTGAACTCGGCTCCCAAGTTTCCTTAGGAGGAGTTGGGTGTCCTAACATTCGATGACTAAGTTGGACTTAAACCCATCCCTTTAGCGAGACTTTATAACTAAGTCTCTAGCCAAACCCTTCGTCAGCGATCGGCTAAGTTACATTGAGATCTAACAAACTCTATAGATACCACCCATTCATGATAAGCTCACGAATCATACTATGTCGACACCTAAGTGTCTAGACTTACCATTATACATCGGCTATAAGCCTTAGCCAATGTAGCTGCACTATCACCGGATAGAAATAGGTGCTATAGGTTTGAGCCACAATGGAATCTCAAGAAGCAAGTTTTCAACCATTGACTTCTTTACGGTATTTGCTAGAGCCACAAATTGATTCCATTGTTGAGCTGGTGATGCAAGTTTGTTTCTTGGATGCCCAGAAATTGCACCTCCACCAGTAGGAATACCCGACCTTTGGTAGCGAATTGTCTTGATGTTCTTGATCAACTTGCATCGATGTAACCTTCAACAACGATGGGTAACGATATATGAGAGACTATAATCCATAGTTCTCTTCAAATACTTGATACCCTCTAAGCGCTTGCGATGATGAGCACTAGGATTACTAGTATACACGCTCAATTTTCCCTTTATAAAACCAATATCGGGTCTTGTACAAGTCATGGCATACATCGGCGACCAATTACCCTAGAATACTCAAGTTGAGATCTGACCTTGCCATGATTAGGCATCGACTTCTCACAAGTATCCATAGGAGTACTCACAGAGTACAATCAAAGTAATTGAATTTCTCAGTACCTTCTCAATATAATGAGGCCGGAGATAGAAATTCTATTACTTTCATGTTTAATCCTTATACCAAGGATAACATCGGCCTCCCCGTGTCTTTCATGGAGAACCTTGATGACAAAAATTCCTTTGTCAGGTCAACCTGATTTTGGTCGGTTCAAAGATCAACATGTCATCAACATATAGACAAATGATGACTCCTTTACAGATTCATCAAATTTGCTATATACGCATTTGTCGACAGGTTAAGAACATAACCACTCGACAAAACCACCTCATCAAATTTTGATGCCATTGCTTAGGTGCTGCTTAAGTCCATAAAGAGACTTAATCGGTTTACACCTTGTTTTCATTGCCGGGCAAGATGAAGCCACGAGGTTGGTTCATATAAACCTCCTCTTCAATTCACCATTCAAGAAAATTTTTTCACATCCATCGATGAATAACAGTTGTGAATAGATGCCATAGCAATCGTGATCTTATAGTGCGTCTGAGCAACAGGCATACGTATCAAAATATTCTATTCGACTTTTGTTTAAAGCCACAGAATGACTAGTCTAGCCTTGAACTTTTCAATAGTTCCATCACCTTCATTTTCCTTTTGAAAATCCATTTGCAACCGAGTTTTGCAACGGGGTAGATCAACCAACACCAAGTGTTGTTGCCCATGATGGAATCCATCTCATCATTGATTGCTTCTTTCCGAGCAATATCACGGGACTTCATTGCTTCTTCAAATGTTTTGGGGTCATCCTCAACAATGAAGCAATAGGAGTATTGATCACGAGACCTCATCCCTAGTACCTTCAACTAAGTATAGTTGAAACTCGGGTCCAAATGACTTTGGAGTCTTGACCCTTTGCTCTTCACGAGCACGAGGTTGATTCTTTGAACCACAACCTCATCGAGGACCATGATGGTGCATCATCGAGGACCTCGATACACAGTGTCATGAGTTCCATTAAGAAGCCTCGACTTGGTCTAGGGTGATGATGAATCTATTCTCATCAAAGTGCGCATCCATTGATTCAATTATTGAGTTAAGCGAAACATGTTCATTAGGTTCGATAACATAGAACCTAAAAGCCTTGGAATGCTCGGCATATCCAACAAAGATGCGATCAATGCCTCTTTCACCCAAAGTCTTTAGCTTTGGATCGAAGTCTTCAACGACCCTACAACCCCAAACCTTGAGATAATTCAAGTTGGGTTTCCTTTTAGTCGAGTTCATAAGGGTAACCTTGTTCCTTTTGTTGGGAACCCTATTTAATAAATAACAAGGCTGTTAACATAGCTTCACCCCATAACCCTTGTTGAGTCTGAAAAGGACAACATGGAATTAACCATCTCCTTCAATACCTGTTTTCCTTTCGAAATACCATTTCTTTGAGGAGTATAAGGCGATCGTTTCATGGATTATTCCAACAGTAAAATCTTGAGTATCCGTGTACTCACCTCCCTATCGAGTCCTTAATCTTTTGATCAAAGACCCAAGTTGTAATTCAACACATTTTAAACACTTTGAATTTATCTAATGCTTCATCCTTGGTATGTAATAGATAGACATAACAAAATCTAGAAGCATCATCAATAAATGTCAAAGTACTTCTTATTCCCCAAAGAAGGAGTGGCATGCAAATCACACATGTCCTTGAATAAGCTCCAGATCTTAGTCTCACGACTAACACCACGAAAGAGTTTCTTGGTTATCTTGGTCAACATGCAAGTGTTACACTTTTCGGTGTCCATGTCAAAGCAGGGATTAAACCTTCCCTAGACATATCTTGCATTCTCTTATAGTGAACATGACCAAGTCTAGCATGCCCGGGGTGAGAATCGGTCGATCATATGAGGTCACAAAAGTGAAATAACAACATCGGTTGGTAATATTAAGCTTCGAACATTTGATTACATAAATAACCAAAACCAATAAAAACACCATGCTTAAAAGCACAAATTTATCGATTCAATAACTTGTTTATATCCATGATTATTCAAATACTACTTGAAACCAAGTTCTTCACGATATCGAGAACATGAATAACATCAAACAAAGTTACAATCTTTCTGAACTAAACCTAAGATCTACACAACCCGACCATGCACCAAGGCATTGACTCATTTCCATGTGAAGAATAGAACCATCATTCGGTGACTCATAAGTCTTGAACCAACTTCTATCTTTACACATGAGCTGTTGCACGAGTCAACCCGCAACATCATCATCACATACATAAAAGATTCATATACATATGTAACATAATAAATCGAAAAGACTTATTAAACATATTACGACCTTTGGTGAGTTGGTGAACCACCACTTCCTCGACCATTAGTGCACGATCCATTGGCTTTACCACCAACTTTAACACCCTTGGGTCCCTTTTAATGTGACCGGTCTTGCCACATTTCCAACAAGTAGGTGTTGCCTTCTTGTTAGGATGCGCCTTGTGTTATCATGAAATTTGCGTTTGCCTTTGTTGTCATTGTGCACGGTGGAGTTGTTATGCTCCCCATATTGACAACAGATGGTCTAACGACATTACCACTCTTTGGCTTGTCATTATCACGCACCTTGAGAGATTCCTCAATGTGCGGATGACTGTAACTCAACAAGTTAACTCCTCCTTCATATGTTTCAAGGTATGCTTGAAATCTTTCCATGAAGGAGGAGTTTATCAATGACACAAGAGACTTTGATAGCCTCATCCATGTTCATTTGGTATTGTGTAAACCTTCCAGTATCCCGAAGTTCATTGTATTGTTCCATATTTGGTCTTGAATCGGTCATTTTGTAATTTGTGAAATTACTAACAAGGAACTTCTTACTTGATGCATCCTCGACCATATATTTGGCATCCAAGGAATCCACGGTTCTTTGGAAGATTCAAAGTTCGATAAATATCAAACAAGAATCGGACATACAATTCGAGAATAAGACCTCTGCATATGTAGTCATCATTCTCACTTGCTCCTCCTCTGATCGCTCCACGGTAGCATCATCACCATCATCGAGGTGGAGTACTCGGCACATAGACCACACTCATGCTTGACAGCAAGAAGTGCATCTTCTTCTTCCACCTCTAAAGTCCACCCTTTCAAACTTGTCCGACAGCAAGTTTGAAGCCATGTGTTTCATTCGGCGATTGCCATTGATTATAACAAAATAGTTTACTTAGATTGTTGGAGTGAGTAGCCCGGCGGGGTAAAGATAATCAACAAGCGTTCGTGAGAAACAAACAACAAGGTCGTGATATGAGATACCACTTGGTGGTTCTGGATATCACGGAATCGTGTGATCACTTTCCTAAGTAAACTATTAGAACCCAATGCAGGTTACGAATATCTACTTGGGATAAGACCAAATGCAATTATAAATTAGGCACAATTCAATAACTCTTTAAACTTATAAGTGTTTAGTGTTTTTGTGTGTTCTTCATGCATAAACAAATCTCTATTTATAGGAGGTTACTCTCAACCGTTCAAATGGAATTATGAGGATTAATCGGCCCATTAATCACCTCATAATTGTCCCGATATAATAGTTAGTGGTTACATGACCAATTAAGCGTGGTCATAAAGAAGTTATAGCGCCATTTAGCGGTACTTTCCATAAGCGATGCTTTCACTAGCGGTACTTTCCACTTGCGGTGGAAATCGACTATCGATGGAAACGCTATCGATACTTTCGTAGTACTAGGGTGGATACACCACCGGTTGGAAACTCTTTATCGGTGGAAACCACAAGCGGTACTTTCCTGAAGCGGTACTTTCCACAGGCGGTGCTTTCACGATCTACCAATACAAACCACTATTAGAGTCGGTGTTCATGGACCTTATGGGTGTACTCCGTACCTCTAACCCATTACAAGGTGTGAACTAATCCCACAAGTGCACTATATTTTCCAACATTGAAGAGGTTGAGTATATCGGACCGAGGCTTGAAGGTTAGATGGCGATTGAGAGAGATATCAAATGGCTAGGAGAGCATCGCGACGCGATATAGAATATGACCTTTGCCTTAAGGCAAGAGGTGGGACAGTTGAGGATGACCAGAGTGTTCATGATGCCGCCATTACAGATTTACTTCCTCGAATGACTACTACTGAGGAGAGAGTTCAGACTATGCGAACTAAGCTACATGATGCTAGAGTTGAGATCATGGACTTGCAGACTCGTTTGGCTGAGAGCGAGGAAATCGAGATGACGATGTTAACTATATTACTCAGGATGGATGATCGTCTCACATCACTCGGCGAGGATCTGCGGGGATAGCGAGGCGTTAGATGGTCCCCACTAGACTAGTTTCCATTTATAGCTTTTGATTATTGTATTACTAAACTAAGAGTCTCAGTTCGTGGAAACGATGCTGATGTTTGTAATTGAATTTCATATTTTGTGGAACAATGCAGCAAGTATTAAATCTACTTTGTAAAATAATGATTATGCTATCTTTGATTTTATTTTATGTTGTCATGATTACTTATATTGTTGTACTATTTCTATGTGTTGATTTGGAGATAAAACAAGAATAATGAAACAAGAAGGACTTAAGTGACAAGAAGGGAAACTACAAAAAGATGAAGCTTTTAGAAGATTCTAGAAGATATGCTTAAAGAATATTTAGTTTCCTTATTGTAATACAATTAGTTTAAGAGACTTCAAGGTTGTAAACCCTAATACTATTAAGAGTAGTCGTATTATTTTAATAATATTGAAGCGTTTAGTTGTTAATCATTGTGTTCTTCTTAATCATAAAGTGTTAAATTCCGCGTGATACCTTGTGAATAAAACAGTTTCTTAACAGAAGCTATAAACTAGATCTATATTTACAAGTGTATCTAGGATCACCAAGTGGAGGTTATATTATTAAGGGTAATGGTTTGAATGTAATTGTTGCTATAACCTCATTACCACTTTGCTTCTTTATTAGCGCTTCTCGTGAAGAAGCGCAACTAGTTACTTTTTAAATCTCCTAGTATCTCGAACTCTTGCTACTTCCACAGAACTTAACACCCCACCCGAAAGGGTAGAGGTATCACACTTATGGTGTCGAGGCGGAACATACATAAAATAAGCATAGCGGAAGTCTTAAATAAATACCAAAAGATAACAAGTCGACATGACTTGAGCGTTACAAATTCAAAAGATAACCAAAGAAAAGAAACCTAATAAGTTTAAGTCTCAACAATAGAAATAACAATGGTATCAAAGTCTATGATGACTAGGGTCAATCCACTCGGCTCCACTCTCGATCCCAAGATGGCCCCGACTCCTAGCTTAATAACTGCCCTGCGGGAAAAAGAAATCTGTTGAGCTTAAAAGCCAGGTGAGCAGATATAAACAATACAATAACAATGAGGCGGTGAGAGCGAAATATGGAGCATTAGACAATTCATAAGGTATATCAGGTATAGAGTAGGGTAAAGAAAGTCGATAATCTACCACGAGCCAACAATACAATAGTAGCGATAGCAATAGTAACCATAGTGACCAATAGTAACCATAGAGGCGACCTCTCAATATGTGAAGGGCGTGTATTGCACAAACATCAATCACCAAACATATCGGATACATATCTGATACAAATCAAATCTAGGATGCATCCATATGCCTACAAAACAATAGTGGCCATATCGCAATAAACAATATGGGGCGGTGTGGCACATCACTCGACCACCAGGTCATGCCATTGGTGCATCAATGACACGGACATGGAACCCCATGCCTAGTTAATGGCTCGGGTATCAAGCCGACATGTCAAGCAAATGTCCAAAGTGTAGCAATATATAAGTCATCATAATCAAGGTTCAATATCAATTATTCACAATTTAAAGGTTGATAGCAATGGTTCAACGGCAAGATCAAATAGTAGAGGTTCAATAACAAGGTTCAATAGCAATGGTTCAATAGCAAGGTTCCATAGTAAGGTTCAATTCAAAATAGCAAGAGATCAAAGGTGCATAGAGATCATGAAACCTTACAAGAAAGGTCGAGAATGTCACATACCTTATTGAAAACAAGAAAATAGAAAAGAAAAGTCACAAGATGATCAATCCATTGCCGGAACCCTTGTGGCGTGCAGTGAAGAGAACAAGGACCAAGGAAGTAAGAACCCGACAATTCAAACCCCACCTTGACGAGCTCACGACTAAGAGCCAACTAACACGCGCATATGCCTGTGAATCCACCCACGACCACGGCGGACCTTCCCAAGATTACGAATGGAGCCTTTGTTGCCTTCCTTTGATCGACCAAAGAGATGGAAGCGGAAAAATAGGTGGCAACCGATGGTTTTTGAGATAGGTTGCTAGGGTTTCTTTGTGTATTTTTTTGTGATTTGATTTTGTGGAACAATAAAAAAATGTCGGTTTATATTTTAGCCGTGAAGGGGGGAAACAAATAAGGAAAAGCCTCAAATCAAGGCAAAATAACTAGAGACTTGCCATATTTATTTCAATCATGAACCTGGTCCTTTTCCTCGACTCGATTCGTTATGTGCACCTTGTAATTTTCGGCTAGGGATAATTTAAAAAGAAAGTGTGTGACGTAAAATAAACATGTGTAATTTATTTTTAGCGTACGTTTTATTTCGTATTACTTTTATTTGTTATGGATAATAGCGGTTTAGATAATTAAGTGACGAAATATTTTAGTAATTAACGTCTTCAAAAGTTCGAGATTGAAGGATATTTTGGTATTTTAACGTGTTCAAAAATGTGGGTTTACAACTCTTCCTTCTAAAAGAAAATTTAGTCCTCGAAATTGAAATAAATGAAACGAAGACATAGCAGACTACGAAAAGAAATGAGGGTAACAAAAATCAAATGGTAGAAAGCTTTACAATGAATCCTAAGATTCGTAACAGATGAACAAAGGTCAACAAATGCATGCCGAGAATTCAAACGTATCAAATCGTATAACGATGAAGGTAGATTAAACGCATAGGCAGAATTATCCTAAAGTATTACTAAGCGAGATAATCTTAATCAGATGTCAGAAATTCTAAGCTTCTAGGCACTCCTCAAAATATCTTATGATCGCAATAAGTGCGTCATATGATGTTAGTATTATCACGTTAGCTACGGCGTTATAATACTAGCATCATATGAGTATCTCTTCATGATTGCCATACTTTATCTCAAGTCGTGAAAAACCATCCTATCAACCACTAACGGTCCATTCTACATCTTAGGGTTGGCGAATCAATCATCACTAACGGATTCAAAATCGAGAGAAACATAACTTATAAAGAATGTAGCGAACTAAGTAAGTATCATCGAAATGAAACACGTCGTCAATAGCATCATGTCTTTCACGATTAGTCAAATTTCTCATAGTAAACCAATACTTATGGTATCGAGCGAGAACATACATAAAATAAGCATAATGAAGTCTTAAATAAATACCAAAAGATAACAAGTCGACATGACTTGAACATTACAAAATTCAAAAGATAACCAAAGAAAAGGAAACCTAATAAGTTTAAGTCTCAACAATAGAAATAACAATGGTATCAAAGTCTATGATGACTAGGGTCAATCCACTCGGCTCCCTCTCAATCCCAAAGATAGACCCGACTCTAGCTTAATAACTGCCGCGGGAAAAAGAAATCTTGTTGAGCTTAAAAGCCAGGTGAGCGGATATAAACAATACAATAACAATGGCGGGCGAGCGAAATATGAAGCATTAGACAATTCATAAGGTATATCAAGGTATAGAGTAGGGTAAAGAAAGTCGATAATCTACCACGAGCCAACATCGCAATAGTAGCAGGATAGCAATAGTAACCATAGTGACCAATAGTAACCATAGAGGGCGACCTCTCGATATGTGAAGGAAGTGTATTACACACACATCAATCACCAAACATATCATATCTGAATCTGAGATACAAATCAAATCCGGGATGTATCCATACGCCTTACAAAACAATAGTGGTCATATCGCAATAAACAATATAAGGATGGTGTGGCACATCACTCGACCACACTAGAGTCATGCCATTTGTGCATCAATGACACGGACTTGGAACCCCATGCCTAGTTAATGGCTCGGGTATCAATGCGGCAGGTCAAAGCAAAGGTCAAAGTGTAGCAATATATAAGTCATCATAATCAAAGGTTCAATATCAATGATTCACAATTCAAAGGTTCATAGCAATGGTTCAATAACAAGGTTCAATTGCAAGATTCAATAGTAGAGGTTCAATAGCAGGTTCAATAACAAAGGTTCAATAGCAATGGGTCAATAGCAAAGGTTCCATAGTGAGGTTCAATTCAAAATAGAAAGAGATCAAAAGTTGCATAGAGATCATGAAACCTTACAAGAAATTATAAGCTTCAAAGGCTCTCTCGAAATATCCCATGATCGCAATGAGGCGTCACCTTATGCTTGTGGCCGTCCCTCGACTTCGGCGTCGTCGGATCAAATCTAGGCCGTCATGCGAGTTCACGATGCCACTCTCTTTTAAAACACGAAGCCGTCACTTGTAAATGAGCAATTTAGCTCTTGGCCGTCACAAAAAGTTGTCCGTAGCCGTCATCTTGATTCGGCCCGACTGAGTGTCTCGAATCTTGACTTTGGCCATTTTCTTCCGTATATTCGTGCCTTTTCGTTCGAATAAGTGTCATTCAACATTTTGCCTTCAACATACCTAAAAAGTGAAAAGGCGATATTAAGTAATAACGGATACAAAAGTGATCAAATAAGAACTTAAGCGACCCTCAAAAGGTACATTTAAAACCTTATAAAAATCCCTACACTTGGTATTTGCTTGTCCTCAAGCAAATGTGCTTTTAAATTAATTTATAAGTTAGGGGTCATGAAGCATTGGTTTAGAACAATCCACAACACCTATAAGCCTACAAAAGTCATAACAAGCACGAAATTACATCTAGCTTTTCGCATGGGATGTTTGGATACTCGCATCTCTCGGGTGTATATGAAATATAACAAGTTGGAAATGGAAGATAAACACTCATTAACGGTCCTAGTACATAGATTACCATAGGCTTGAGACTAGATCAAACCTCCATCGCTTTGGCGTAAGCACCTAGGAAAACTATCAAAGAGGTCTTTTAAAGGGTTGTAATGTTAGGCTTACGGTGAAAACAAAGGGTTTGGTGGGATAGGCTATTTAGTGGTGGCAAGTCAAAAATCTTTATGTTACAAGCATCACGAAGAATGGCGTTGCTAAGCCAAGACTCGACACTCTAGACTCTAGATAAGCTGAAACAAACAAACATAAATTTAAAGATAGATGTAGGATGGTAGCAGTATGTTTTTTTTTTCATTTTTTTTCAACACTCTATTTTTTCTTTTCTCTTTTTCTATTTTTTTGATTTTTTCATACACTTTTACTCTACCATCATCTCGATAACATCAAAATGATGAGGTTTATAGGCACATCCCTACACTTGAGTTTTATTACTCTAACACTAATATGACCCGAATTGAAAAGATCAAAACACTTGGAGTACATTATTATGCAAATAAAGGGAGTTTGAATTTAACGTTCCCTTCCGTCATTTCACAAACTTTAACTTTTCCCATGAGTCCCAATCGTCCCAAAGCGTGTACAAAGGATATGACTCGACTTAGCAATTACAGCAACAACTAGATAATTGAACTAAGGGTTTAGTGTGATAACAATAATGCACTAAAAGTGAGTGCATATAAGGTAGGCTAAGGCGATTTGGGTGTACATTTGGGGTGGGGTGTAAACAATGCTCTTCATTGATATTCGGAAAAAGCGAAACATCACGAGAACCGCGAAAGGATAGGCTCGAGGGGTTAACTAGGGTATCGTGTACTAAAGATGAGTACAACGCAAGGGTGTGGGGAATTACTCGGCCGATGTGGAAGAAGTAATTATATTACGAATATCAAACAAGGGTTATCCTAATGCCTCTTATCATTTAGTTATTCCTAACTACACAAGTGTAGTCTTGCTAGCAATCTCGGAATGCATCACAAAACAAGTTCTAGAATCTATTATACTACTGGTTCACTCTAAGCATTAAAGATGAATGCTTTAATTCCTACTAATCTAAGGGTGATCCTCATTTTGGGTGGAATTTAAGTGGTAAAGGTTTTGTGCTAGTCATATAACTTCCTATCCATGAGGCGCTTTATTAAGACTAATGGCCCTCCTATATGTCATGAAAAATTGAAAATTTGGTGCCAAAATTACCCTAACGACATTTTCTCATGGTTTATTACACAAATGCAATTGGACAAAGCAAATAGTCAAGGATAAGCATAGTTTCAAAGTTCCGTTTTATTTTCTCTCCCTACACTTAAAGCGAACATTGTCCGCAATGTTCCCAAAATATCAAAGTTATGATAATGGAAGGTAACAAAAGCGAAAAAACTAATACTCACGATTAGCTCGGTAGGATCCGTGTAAAGTGGTGGTTACATCTTTCTTGAGAAGAATGTTTGCGTTAAAATCTCCTTCTCATCTTATGTATCTTCTTCTTGGTAAATTAAACACCACACGCTTGAAGAAAACAAAGCGAAACCTAAAATCGTGGTAATAATATATATAGGAATCTACTAAACTAGGATATAATGCTTGTGGAATGGATGTTCTGAAATTTACGGAAAATTAAGACACAGAAAATTCAAAAATTTATAAGTAGCTCGACGAAAGCGAGAAAAAGTAATCGAGTTGTTTTGCTCCTTCCACAGCCGTCGATTTGAGATCTGGCCGTCGGTTATCTGACTAAAAGCGGATGCGATTTTACGAAAAAATTACGGAAAATTTACATCTTTAGAATGGAAAAATTTCTGCAAAACATCCATTATGACTCGATACAAACCTTTGACTCAAACAAACACACATGTATATCTTTTAATTAATTGTAATTCTCATGTTTCGTTTCTTTTAAAAGCGTGTGTAATCCTCCTACACTTATCCCTTATGTAAAATACCTTTATATGTAATTAAGGCGAGGTTAAAGACAAAATAAAGCATTTTACAAATTTAAACATGAGAATAAACAATCAATAAAAGATACTGCGACATAAACAAGCAAACAATTAAGCATGGGTTGCCTCCCGAAGCGCTTTTCTTTATTTATGAGTCTTGTAGCTAGACTCGAAGTCGTGCCCTACGTGGTCTCATGCAGCTTACGTGCCCATACCTAAGCCGGTTCAATGTTCTCTCATTCTTCTTGTAATCATCTCCTAACTCTAAGCATTTTTATAATACCTATTAGTTTTCTCATATGGGTACCTAAGTCCACTTTGCTTATCCCTTTCACTAAGCAATGGAATATGAGTCATTCTATTACACGCCTCAATATCCTTGTGTTTAAACCTAGGATGAGCACGTGGCATTTGGTGAACAAAGTCTTCAACTTCATCGAGAGAATGTAATTAGACCATCAATCATTCATTCATTCAACCTAGTCATTCTCTTAAAGGTTTTCCAAAATTACTTGAGTAAGGTCCTTATCAATAAATTCTCCTAAGTCTTCTAAGACCATAATTCTACCAAATAAGCAAGACTTTCAACAAACACATGCAAATGAGTGGCGCTTCAACAACATTGTTCCTTGATAGGTTAACTCATTGACCTTGATTTTATTGTATAGGTTCCTTGAGATTAAGTTTAAAGTCAAGAGCAATTCAAGTAACATCGAATCCTTTTAATCCTATTTTACAAAGGAATTGCATGTTAAAGGGCCATCTTTCTCAATTCTACACCTAGGGTCAAAACATTGGGAGGTCTTCTTTAACTTCAATAGCTCCCGTTGTCAAGTGCTTCACCATGATCAAATTCCTCATCCAGAATCGAGTCATAGAAAGGACTTTGTTGTTGCTAATTTATCTCATACATTATGCTCTAGGTGATTTCCAAAGTGGTGAGCGGGTGAGGGTTTTGTGGGATTGCGTTTTCAATTTCGGGATTGGGAAGAGGATTGGGAGCGGGGAGTGTGAAGAATCTTGGGCCGGAAGACACGTATCATGGTGAGTGATAGGTTTTACGAACAAAGGTTACGAAGAAGGGGGATAGACTACGAGGAAGCTAAAAATTGGAAAAAAAATTTACTTGATAGGAATCAAGCAAGGGAACCTAAACAAGGTGGACTCTTAACTAGCTATTCTATTTCCGTGGCGTAAAAACTTGATAACGCTACCGCGTTGTTCGAAGTCAAAGGAACTTCCTTTTCATCGAGCAAGTTTTCAACACCTAAGCGATGAACCTAATCCTTGTAGTGTAGTATTAGGGTAAGCCATGGTAATTGATATCGTTCTCTAGGGGAATAGGAATGCTAGTGAGAAGTTACTACGCTAAGGTTGGGGTTGAGGAAGATTATTTTTATCTTTTTATGTTTTTAGGAAATGGAAAGGTACGAATCTCGGGGTATTGGATTTGGGGTTGGTATTTCTCTGATTACTCTATTAGTCTAATTATCTAATCTAAGGTGTATGTAGTCTATGTCTAATTATTGTGTGCTCGTATGATGATTTAAAGATGTGTTTACTTAGGTTTATTACTCCTTAATTATCTCCTATTGATGGTTGAATTGTCACGTCCTTATTCTTAATCGCGTTGTGTGTCTAAGGTCGTAGGGTATGCGTTTATCCTAACTCTTTGAAACTACCAAAGGTTGTCGCCTACAAAATCTCTAGGATTTATAAACTTAACACTAAGGTACTCTTGGATGGTTTAGCCTACAATGACTCTAGGTACTATAAGCTAGGTTCAACAAAGATTAATCAAGCATTAACTACACAACGGATGATCTATCGCAATACTAGATCATTAACAATTAAGATAAGAGACAACCAATCAATATTCAATAATTAAGTTTCATATCTCTAAGCAAACACACAAGTAAATTAGCGAGACATGGGAAACATGCAAGCATACACACAATTAATTGAAGACATAATTGAATTAATGAAGTAAAACACTTATCTTGGTGTAAGATAGAGTCGGAACCCTAAAATCTTGTACAAAACGACCTTGGTTCGGTTTAGGTTTTACTCCAAAAGACTACACACCGAAAACTAAAAAATCGATTCTATATAAGATTACACATGCGGGTGTCACCTTATGATTTGTGGCGCGTCGGTCCGCCGTCATTAGGGTTTTGTCTTGGCGCGTTAGTCTTGCGGCGTCACCTTATGCTTGTGCGCCGTCCCTTGACTTCAGGCGTCGTCTGGATCAAATCTAGGCCGTCGAGTTGCGGCGCTACTCTTTTAAAACACAAGCCGTCACTTGTAAATGAGCAATTTGGCTCTTGAGCGATCAAAAGTTGTCCGGCGTCGTCGAGATAACACTGGCGCCGTCGCCCGATTCCGTGACTGAGTGTCTCGAATCTTGACTTTGGCCATTTTCTTCGTATATTCGCGCCTTTTAGTCCGAATAAGTGTCATTCCAGCATTTACCTTCAAGATACCTAAAAGTGAAAATAGCGATATTAAGTAATAACGGATACAAAAGTGATAAAATAAGGGCTTAAGCGACCCTCAGGTACATTTAAAACCTTATCACCGTTGTTGCTACTTTTGTTGCGAGTGCATATAGATTTTGTTTTGTTGTGCTCTTCGTCGAATCACGGAAGGTACACAACTAGCATACATTTGGCAATGAGCTTTTAAGAGTGTTTAACATTTGGAATTGAACTATTGGCAAGAAGGTTTAGCATTTTGTGTTTTCTAAAAATGTTAACTTTCAAATCTGACATAAAGAAGCGTTTAGCTTTTATGTAGTTTAACAGTTTATAAATATTGATCGATTCGTTACCATTTGTACAAATATCCGTGTAGATGTATAAGCGGGTAGAACATCTGATATGCCGAAAGTTATCCAATCCGATTGGAGATACAATGAGTGAGTGAGTGTAGTGTATTAGAATGAATAGATTCAATATGATATAGAAGGAGCTCGGTGTTCCCTTTCCAAGATCGTTCTTTGGTAAGTTGCTAAGAGAAGAGCTTATTGTCGACCTCATCACATCTTCTAGCATGAGAGTAAGTATTGGTTTTGATAGAATGTTATAGTTAGGTATTAATGATAACATCCGATGCTTACCAAATGAGGTGGGTGAGGATATTTATAAAACTTCATGACAATCCTTTTTACAGCGGACTATGTCATAGGCTCGGGTTTGAGTACTTTAGATCGATATTATGTTCTCCAATCCCTCGGGCACCGAGTCATAAGCGCTAACTTATATGAATATTCATTGTGTTGTTTAATTGGTAGATCCACGGTTTATAATTGGTTCCTTGAGACACTCCTTTTTACTGGCGGACTATGGCATAGGCTCGGGTTTTGAGTACTTTAGATCGATATTATGTTCTCCAATCCCTCGGGGAACAGGTCATAAACTCTAACTTATATGAATATTCATTGTGTTGTTTAATTGGTAGATCCACCGGTTTATAATTGGTTCCTTGATGACGCTAATAACTCCGGCATTTTGGGTTCTATCAAAACCAATTACTAAAGACTTTTATGAAGTCGAAGACAATGTTTTGTGCCAATAGATTGGTTTGGGATCGAATAATCGATACATCATTTATTCTGAAACACTTATAAAACAAATACTACTCACAACTACTACAAACTCGACTACTAACTATTATTATTAAGCTGTCGCTAATTATACCAAATATGTCCAAAAACAAATCGAGCTTTAAAAGGTTCATTTCAATTTAGAACTTTATTTCAATTAAACATGATGGTATTTTTGAACTTAAGTATGCAAAAATAGAGGCGTTGTAAGCGATAGTTTAAAACACGTATTAAGATTGAAGCTTAAATGAAAATCATGTGTCTTTTATCTGAAATAAAGAAACTGTTTTTTAAAAAAATAGTGTCTTTGACTATCACAAAGACACACTGTTTCACTAACTTGTGGTTTGTATGCATTTGGTATTATTGTTAGGTTCCCATATTAGTAACACAAGCATCAATATGTAAAAGAAAGAAGAAGATGATCGGTTGAACAAGATAAACATACACGAATGATATAGAAAGGCTATACATAGAGTGAATAAAATGAACAACCAACCCTCAATTGAGGGTTTACAAACGTATTTATAGGAAGGAACTAGGGCAACATGCAAGTTCTCTACCTTTCCTTTATGGGCTTGGGCGAGGCTCATGGGCTTTCTACATAAGCCTTGGCATGATTACTAACATAAAAGCCATATTAAGCTAACTATTACATATTAATTACTAACACTTGAAATATAGTTTAGGAGTGATTCCAACAATCTCCCGCTAATTGTTAGTGATTGATAATATAAACGTTGAAGGTCTTGATGTAATAGTAGCTTTGGCGTCTTGTCATTCTTCTTTCTTGAGAGAAGAATTGCCTTGATTCGAACAATCTCCCGGTGTAGAAATTGTTTCCTTTGAAAAGTTCGACTTTGCGTCATCATTATCTTTGTTTTTGATCTTTGTTCTTAGTGATGGTAGTGATAGTATGTTGTTGTAGTGCGCATTAGGTGCGCTCCGTTGCTCGGTGTCTCCGTCTTTCTCCAACATGCTCGCGCTCTTTAACGTTGGTTCGATCTTGATGTAGTTCTCTTAGTCTTTAAACTTTGTAGATTCTTTGACTTTGACGAAGAATCATTACGGTGTGTTTCCTTTTGAGAGAACTTCAATTAGTGATGTTGTTGGTATGAGCATGTGAAGAATCATGCGATCGGTCCGCTCGGAGCTTCCATAAGAAGAAAAACATAAGAAGGTTAGTGATAAGCGGTTCCATCACTTACAAGTTTGAACTTTGAGGTGTTAGCGACATAGTGTGAAAACACAACTCTAATTCTCACAAATTTTCTGAGCTGGAGTCCCACAAGTGAGATAACACGATGTACCAAAGTACACCTCTGATTCGGATGAGTTCTTGAGTTACACGAGCATCAACTCCTGTTGTAGACCGTTTGAGACACACTAAAGCGTAATCACGGGGACTTACGAAGTGACTGCTTGTCGGTTTGATGTTGACCACAGCGGGAGTTTCCATTCAATCATTGAGGATCACATGTGAACCTCTCATAAATGTTCTCGACAGTTGCTAAGATACATGAAGGACACGATAATATATCACTTGTGTTCTTATTGTTGAGCGACAAGCGATGAATTGTCAAGTGTACCTAAGAGATCTTTTGATGAATCTCGTGGCTCTAGACTCAATAGTGCACTGGTTTTCTGAGCGAAGAATAGGGAGAGGGTCTCCTTCTTGATACCGGCAATCTCTAAGAAAAGCGGATGGTTTACGTGGGTTCCACGTGAGAATGAAACAAGCTTACGTTAAGAAACTTGAGTGGCTAAGAAGGTTTAGTGCATGCGTCCTTTGGGTCCATGGCGACTTTATCTTGATACGGTGTCATCAAGTGACAACGGTGGCATATGAATTGAACCGATTATGCCCTAAGTTGAATAATGCGGAGGCTATTTATTTTCACCCTTTTCTTTGCTTTTCTTTTTAATTCTTCAACTCTTTCTTTCTCGATTCTCATTTCTCCTTTTTATAATCATACCTAAGGACTTCTAAGTACTAACTATTTGTGATGTCCTTGGGTAGATCCCTCCGACTCTGGCGGATCATAGAACAGTTATTCCTAACCTTAGTCATATAACTCCATGACTAACCTATGTTGCCATAAAACCATTTTCTTGAAAATATCTCAAAGTGTTTGTGAATGAAAAAACATTTTGTACCACTGTGAGTTTTATCTTATTATGAATACTCCCCTCACACATGCTTAAGTGTTTTGTGAGATTTGCATGGTGAAAGAAGGCGCTTTTGAATTGATCGACTCAAGATAGACAATTCCCATAAGACACGGTTACGTTGCATAGTTAAAGAGTTACATTGTTAGCTTTTAGGTGACAACTAGCTCTAATAACTACCTTGAAGGTGTGGACAAACCTCGAAGGTTGTCAAACCGTCAAAGTTCATGTCTATCAAGAGCTTCTCGAATAGGTACAATATACTTGGATAAGTCTAGGAGGACAAATCTTTTCGATTTATGACGGATTCATAGCTCGTCAATTCATGGGTTAAGTCTTATCACACGAAGATTCAATAGCAAATCAACATATTTCTTATCACATTAATTTTCTCCCCAAAATGGCATATAAATGTTATTTTTGATAACGTTTAATTATTAAATATGACCATTTCGAGTTTTGTGGGAAGATTTCCACGAAGAACATTTGTTTGAACAAAGATTTTGTAAATACTCCCTCGACAAGTAATACTAACTTTTGAGGTTTTGAAAATGTAAGGGAAGTACTTGTTCTTTTGAGGAAAACTTTGAAAATGAAAGTTTTGATAAGTTTTACTCAAAAGTAAACTTTCGCTCCTTTTATAGGATTGTGTGAAGCGTACCACGAGGGTCCTATCATTACAATGCAGGTTGTACCTTTTATGTGTGCAAGCCATTGTCATTAAATAATCACACATCAAATCAATTTTGAAAATGAATCGGTTTAAGGGTGCAGGAGATTCGGTAGTC
>CM040240.1:157597853-157830813 GCA_022545495.1 Chrysanthemum lavandulifolium
GATATAAACAAAATTATAAAAATAAAAATTAATAAAAAAAATAAAAAAATCACAAAAAAAAGGGGGTGCCCTTTGTAGAAAAGGAAGGGTTTGTATAACTTATATTTATCTAAGTTAAGCACTAAAATAATACGTACTATATTTATCACATATTTTAATTACCAAACTTTTTTCATATAACATGAGACTCATCACACCTTCAATCTAAAAAAAACAATAGTTGAAATTAAAAGCATTTAATTTTTTCACCTATTTTTTTATAATAGGATAACTCCATATCTATCCAATATAAACCTTAAAATGTCATATTTACCTAATTTACAAGTGAATAATTCATATTGTGCAATGATTGTTATGCATGTTTGGGAATATATGGAATTTTTGTGTTTTTATTGAGGAAATATGAA
The DNA here is from genome assembly GCA_022545495.1 of Chrysanthemum lavandulifolium. NCBI lineage: Eukaryota > Viridiplantae > Streptophyta > Magnoliopsida > Asterales > Asteraceae > Chrysanthemum > Chrysanthemum lavandulifolium. The sequence continues at coordinate 157,598,261 of CM040240.1, forward strand.
ATTTCCCTTTTTATAATTTAAATATTTTTTAAACCATTAATCGTTAGGCGAAAATAATTACTGTTATCGACAAGCGTTTAATTATATTTTATATGACACTTTGATATACTTTTGAAAAGAAAAAAAAAACGTTTTTTTCGTATTTTTTATGTTTTTCTTTCGAATATGAGATTTGCATGAAAAATTCACATGTGATTAAACACTAGTTTGAATATAACATGTGATATTAGTGTTAAATCACATATAATATGTAATATCACATGTGATATTAGTGTTAAATCACATATAACATGTAATATCACATGTGATATTAGTGTTAAATCACATATGACATGTGATCTTCAAATTAGTGTTTAATCACATGTGAATTTTTTTCATGCAACTTTCAGTAACGAAAAAAATGTAAAAATAAAGTGGAAAACACGAATATAAATTTTTGACGAAAGTATATCAAAGTGTCTATTTATAGAAAGATAATTAAATGTTTGTCGTAATGGTATATTTTTTTCGCTTAAAGATTAACGGTTTGAAAGATATTAGTATTTGAAGAAAAAAAAAATGAAATAAAGTTTTTAAATTGTTTGGAATAATTTCATCTATTAGATCAAATAATAACAAAAAAGAAATAAAAAATAGAGATTAATCTTTTAATATGTAAAAATATTTTGTCCACAAATAATGTTAAATAATATTTACCCAACTAAAGAGGTTTAGAGGACTACTACTGGTTGGTTGATTTGTCTAGGTCGGTTCCTAGATGAACGAATACAAGTGTATAGAACAAATATGGTTTATTCTTATGATGTTTGATGCTTTTTTATTTATTAAGATCATGTTACAAGTTTATTTTCTTGAACAAAACTCAAACTTCCTACATATTCGCTAAATACAATCACAAAACAAAAGAAGAAAACGGAGGGTCTATGGCTTGCTGGATATTTGAAATAACCCAATGGGCTCCTAGGCAGAGCACTAAATAAGAGCCTGGCTCTGGGCCTACCAGAGAAAATGTATTTTATAGCAGACTTTTTTTTTGGGTAAAGAATTTTATAGCAGACTTTAGCTATTGAACATTTGGACGTGCACCATACCGTGACTCAGGCATATGTAGGTCGGGTTAATGTGAAGTGTTTCAAAGGTCCGCGACAGCTCCGATCAAGGGAACATACCTTTACATAATAGTTTTGTCACATCACCGATTCACCGCTCCTCAAAACTCAATCGGTTACCATTAGATGCTTCAATTCATAGGCAGGGGAGAGGGTCTCATTCTACACAGCATAAACCTATCCATACGTTTGGCACTTCAGGCACGCACAAACGATTAACAAGTGTTACGTAGGTTTTCGAACAACAAATTTAAGCAAACTTGCTTGAGAGCTTAATACAAGTTTCTTCGCCGCTATTAAATGTGAAAAATACATATTTCTCGGTTAACACAAAGTTGTCAAGTAATATAATGTGAAATGATATTGGCATGCAGAAAAGATCGCATGTTAAATTGAATATACATATAATATCAGATCAATGATCTGTATTTATCTGCTAAAACTTTTCACCTAAACTTTGTCTTTTAGGCGTGACTTAAAAGAATAACATAATTTCAATTCCAATAATGTAAGAAAAGTACGCCATCAATCAACCTCTAGGAATATCAGTGATAGAAATGAAAACTAATAATGCTTCAAATGTTGCCCTTTATATGGCTAAATCGTACATTATTACGAACTTGATTTTTATGCTAGTTAAGTGCTTAAACAATACGTTATCATTGTGGGGCTCTTGTTGTTATCCCATGTACATCTAGACATCTAGTTGCATATACAAAGGGTTGATCAGTCGATGATTCTAACTCCTAGGGTAACTTTAGATAAGTAACAAGGCTAATTTTATAAATAGAGAAGATAGGTCAAATCATTAAAAATACAAGTGTTCTTTACTTGCTTTATTAGGCGAGGCTACTTGCTAGTTTATAACAATATTGGCTAGGGTAATTTTAGAAAGTAAACCGAGTTTGTAAGGATGTTGTTACTCAAACAATGACTTGGATTATTTGGAGATTTCAAAACCGGGTTCGCATGCTTTGACCTTACCCCAACAAGAAAAGACATGCTAGGAAGACATGAAATTTCTTTCTCATTCTTAGATTGTTCATAAACATAAAATTATAAGCCGATTCCAATATAAACCGATTGATAAATCCCTTTACCCAAAAATATAGACCGATTGGATCATAGATTCCCAAGTTGCTTGTATTAACTCGTTGTAAGCCCCCTCCTCTAGCGTCTTTGCTAGAGTGTTTTGCTGAATCAAAATGCCGTTAAAGAAGCAAATATTGACTAGCCGTTAAAAAAATACAAATATAAGTACTATTCTTTACTTGCAAAGAAATCAAATAATTCTTCGAAAACTCATACTAACGTAAAGGTTATTCGCATGATACATACGTGTTACCAGCCACTTCGTTTCCCACCATGTGATGTGATCATACAATTATTGTTGTTTACTATTCGACATTTTCACTCTTTTACGAGATTTTCAAGATCGGGATCTTACTCAGGATTATTTCACTACTACAAAATAGGTCATTTAGACCGGTCACAAAGGTCATTTAGACCGGTTACATGAGGGGTCCAAAAGAGGAGAGGTACAAAAAGTATAACAAATATATACCGGTTGGTGCACCAGTCTAAAAGACTTATTTTTTAGACCGGTGGAAGTGGTCATTTGAACCGGTTATGGACCGGTCTAAATAATACTCCTTCCGTCTCATATTATAAGTCCATTTTGACTTTTTCAAAGTCATTTTATTTCAACTTTGACTTTAATTATTTCTTTTAGCGTTATAATACTTAATGTAAAATATATAAATGGATATGTGATTTAAATGCATTTATATTGATATACTTTTCATTAAGTATTATATAACATGAAAAGAAATAATTAAGGTCAAAGTCGGAAGAAAAATACTTTGAAAATTCAAAAATGGACTATAATTTGGGACGGAGGGAGTATTATTTAGACAGATTAGTATTATTCCAACCGGTCTAAAAGACATTTTTAGACAGGTTACTATTTCAACCGGTCTAAATATTTATTCAGAAATATTTTGCTCCAATTAGCAGAATTGTTCTCAGCAGTAATCAATTTAATAAGCAAACCGTGTAACCCATTAATTTAATAAGCAAAACCAGTAAAGCTGCTAACTTAATAAGAAATCCATACATACTCTAATATAAATAGGAATCCATACATCATCCTTAGTAACAATCCAATCAACCTTTAAATTAACAAGCATATATCTAGTTCCAAAAAGATTAAAGAGCTGATAAAGATATCTAGTTCCAAAAAGATTAAAGAGCTGATAATGTGCATCTAACATGCAGATATCTAGTTCCAGAAACAAGCACTTTCAGCCATAAACAGTTATATCAAAAATTAAATAGGACACATTGCATGTCACTGCTCAACGGCCCGATCAATCTCTTTTGAAGCAAGCTGACGCCGATTTGTCCATGGGATCTATATGTTAAAAATATATAAATCAATAAATATATAAAACCAATAGAGAAATGAAAATCAAAAACAAAAAAAGCTAAACAATACGTACTGTTGGAGGGAAGTGATGTTGATCAGTGTTCGCAAAATCGTACATCCATTTCATGACATAATAACCGCATTCAAAATTCTCTTGTTGTTGATTGCACTACAGTTTAATACCACAAGACCACAAGAATAAGCAATTGAAACAACCACTAAAAATACTTGAGTAAACCGAACAGCCTTAAATTTGATAATCGATAAAGGAGGATATTAATATGTAACCAACTACCAACCAATGACCCTTAATCATCATATAACCATGAATATAATTTCTTTATCTTGGATATTCAATGGCTATTATTAGTTAGAAAGCACACAACCAAACGTCCAATACAAGTTAATGGCTATTATTAGTTAGAAAGCACACAACCAAACGCCCAATACAAGGTTGGTAAGAATCAAAACAAATTTCGATAACTTGTTGATGAGGCTTTTGGCTTATTTAATGCGTTCATCATGTCTGTGTTATTGGAAATTGATTATTGCAGCTTCACGGGTATATGAGTAATCTATTTTTCGTCTTTGGGGCGCCTAAGGCATATTTAGTTTTCTGCATATCTGTTATCCTAGTGTGTATTAGTATTGCTAGCTATATCTGTAATCTTAGCGTATTACTACCACTAACTAAGATTCACTATAACTGAAGTGGTACTCTCGTTAACAAGATTTTGACATCAGATGCTTATGAGTTATTTGCTATAAACATTATACAGTAATAAATTAAGTTTGAAATCTGGAAAGGTGTTTCTAACAGACTACTTACAGAGATGATGTTTGTTTCGGGCTGGTGGTGGACTTAGAGTTATCCGATAGTAGCAATGGCCATTGTGCCAAGGTTGGTAACAAACAAAGCTGTGGTTATATTTAGCAAGAGCTCTTGATGTTTGCCACAGCATCAGGACACTGATATGCAGCTTTGGGGCAAACCCAACTGTTTACGAGCTTGATGAACATCCAGAGGGTAAGCAAATTGAGAAGGAACTCAATGCCTTAGGTCGTAAGCCAAGTGTTCCAGCCGTATTTATACGACATGAGCTGGTTAGTGGATCCAATGAGATCATGAGCCTGCATCTCAAAGGAAAGCTGGTCCCAATGCTCATTAAAGAGATAGCTATATGGCTCTAGAACACTAACATGATCAATACCTTGGTGTAATAGCTATAAACAGAGCATTTTTGTTAAGCTCTGGATACTTGAGATAATTATAAATAAGAGGATAAGTAAAAAGTCAACTGGCATTTTGTGTAGCCATGCTATATATATAATATATGTAACTTATTTGATCCACAATTTTTCAATAACTCGTGACATACTCGAGAACAATCATAAATAAGAGAATAAGTGGTAAGATCAGCTTGTATTTTTTCTAGACATGGCATGTATAATATTTATGTCAATATGTGATATGCTTATTTGCTTTCAACTTTATTGCATCCAATTTCTAAACAGTTGTACAATCCTAAAACTCGTCAGAATCCTGACACACTAAGAGATATGAACAGTTGTTGGTCACTAATCTGAGGCATATTTATGCCACTATACCAAAATTATGGGAATATACCCTCATGGTATTGAGTTACCTATAACTATCACTTGATCAAATAAGATCCTTTATATCAACATATACACACTAATACACAAATGCAATGTAACATATATTCAACAGACCATTTAACGATCACAATTCACAGCCAATAAGACTATCAAAAGACCATATATAAGTGAGATAAGTTACCTTGGCCATTGTCCATGTGTAAGTACCAACGGCGCTGAAAATTAAATAAAACGTGTGTTAATGTAAAAACAAATGAAAACCCTATGACATTTCAAGAAAGAAAAGAAGAGTTACTATTGCAAATGGCTTGTTAACCAGTATGAGTGTTCCTTCTTTGTTTGATTCTTATTTTTTGAATCCAGAATGTACCCTGTGCGTTGTTTTGGACATATAAGAAACAACACCCAATGGTCCCTAGTAAAGTGTAAACACGTTAACAAGTTAGTAAAGACAAACAACACATAAATTGTTTAATAGAGCTTTAGTAAGCAGTATATCGTACTCCTGAGCATAAGGTGCTAGCATAAAGTAATAGTCAGAGCGGCTTAATGTGCGTGTCAGGTAATCTTTAACAGCCGAACCCGGTTGAAGACATAAGTTCCCTTCAATTGAGTAAGGGTTCAAAAACCCGCAATGGTTGTCGTTTCTTGACTGCAACATTTTGGATAACCCCCTGAAAATTCGAAGACATTTTGTAAAGATACAAAAAGGTGAATTAACGTGAAAAATGTGCATAAAAGTGTTAATGTACTTACCACTCGAAAGATAATATAATGCTACTATTGAGCCCATCTAAATTCCATAAATTCATTATGTCGTCAGTAGAAATTGGAACATGAAATGTATCTTCATGCCCATCAATCATCCCGCCTGGAACTTCAAAACTGTGGTCAGCAGTATCGTCGTCACGGGTTGTCCAACGAACATAGGCCTCTCGCACACATGGTTGCTTCCTAAAAACGACATGTTCAAATTTATCAAGCCTTTCTTCCAGCTCTTTTTTAGCTTTTCTAGCATCCTCCAAAGCTGACGATGCATCTGTCGGTTGGGTCTCCAATAATGTTGGTGATTTTAGGGCCGACAACATTGGTGTCGTTTTTTGAGCCACCTATCACAGTGGGTTAACGAGTCAAAACTAAGATTATTGTTTTTGAATTTAACTGAAAAATAAAAGACAAAGAAGCTTATTATAATAGCTTCCTTTCCCGATACCCCACTGCAACAATCAAATATAATTGATTGTACTCATATACTCCTTACTTGGAAGTAGGGGTGCCAGGAGGGTCGGGTTGACCCAAACCGAACCCAAACCCAAACCCGATATGGCATATCGGGTCAACCCGATAAGACCCGAAATTTATTTTCTTAAAATTCTTTCCTAAAGTTTTATAAGCCTTGTTGGAAGAAGACTCGGTAAGTCGTGACTTATCTATTATAAACTTGTTTTATGTATAACCAAGAAATGTGGTGTACAATAGTCGTCAGAGGAAGATTGCATCTACTTTCTTTATGGGTAAAAAAAACTAAGGAACCCAATTAACCCGACTCACCCACCCGACATAACCCGACCCGAAAACAACCCGAACCTGATAACCCGATTACTTATCAGGTCGGGTTTGTGTCACTTTTTTATAACCAAAACCCGACAAGCCGACTCGATAACACCCTACTTGGAAGAATTACATATTTTGAAGTGTTTTATACTTCCAAAATAAGCGAACACTAATTAACCAAGCAATCCCAAACACCCTAAAAACATGAAAATGCAAAGAAACTTTGTTTGCTTACATGATTAGGTGTGGCCAATTGTCACACCTCACGGGAGCGAAACACGAGTGTAAACGGAAAGGAACATAAGCACAAGATAATAGAACATACCAACGTTAAGATTAAAAGAAATAATACACCATTACAATACTAGTTTAGCCGACATCGGCAAATATATTACAAAGTTTAAATTCCAAAATATTATGTTTCAAACATAATGATTTATATTGACAAGTGAAAACTTCATTATGCAAGACCTGGCAGAAAAAGCTTACTAACGATCACTTGAAATGCATGAGAGAAAAACGGGTCAACTATGAAAATAGTTGGTGAGTAAACATGTTTAGCAAAATAAGAAAACTCGTAAGAAATATTCAAAGCTTTCGGTCAACGAAAAAATAGTCCACAGCAAAGGCATTGTAAATCCACTCGGTTCAAGTTCCGCCCATACAAAACTTGCAACTGTGTATTCACAACCCATTGCACAAAATATAGCGTATGAAGTAGCCAAGTATAAGCGGTCATAATAGTTCACAATATAGAACTCGCGAATATAATAATTCAGGGATGCTCTTGATGAAACCAAATTAAGTGGGTGCCACTACCCAAAGTTATGTTGGGTGCTCTTCCCAAAGATATAATGGGTGCCTCTTCCCAAAGATATCTTGGGTGCCTCTTCCCAAAGATATACTGGGTGCCTCTTCCCAAAGATATACTCCGAACATAGGAGACTTTATAGTGATGCTCCGAACATAGGAGACTTTAGGTCAAGGTCATAACATGTACGGTTCAATAAGTTCAAGTAAGGCATTATTTCATAATTAAGTTCAAGGATTTGTTTCAAGTTCACAAGTTCTAGTCAAACTAGTTAATAAAAGTAGTAAACAATTTAGCTCAAGAACGGTTCATGCATTTCGCCCCAAAATATAGTAAAACGGTAAAAAGGGGGTGTGATTACTCACTGATGAATAGATGCGATGACAAAAGTGGTTACACCGAAATGTAGCGTGAATCTCAAACCGACCTATTATGAATGATATGATATGCAATAAGTCATGATGTAATGTTATGCACGCAATTCGGATGATATTTATACCACTTATGTATTTTGAAAACAATACTTCTCGTCGAAAATATAATCTTTTAACGTCTTGACCATTTTAAATTACTTCACATGTATTTACATTGAAACGATATCCTTCGATAGACTTTTAGTGATTTATTAAGAGAATATAACTTTCGTAAAATAATGTCGTTGAAATTTCCATGAAAGTGACAAAACGGCCTCTAAAAGCTAGTCGTAAAATGGTGCACGCCGAGCGTTAGGAAGCGAACTCAACGGTTTTGGAAAGCTCGTACCATTATCTCAAAGTTTTAGTACATACATTTCCATCCTAGAGGTCTCGAACATAAGGAAAATATAGGTTAAGTATGGTACTTGTGTGTTTAAGAGTGGTTTTCGTAAACTTTGAGCGACTATATTTTATTCATTACAACTCGCTTGACGAACCGTTGGATATTTTGGAAAATATGGTTGGCGAACTTGATTTTACTAGAAGACATCTTTTATAAAGAATATCCTATCAATGTTAAAACGACCTCAACATGGCCCCTAGTTGCCGTAGTATATGTTTAATAGAAAATATATTAATGTTGCTAATAGAATAAAGTTACTAACAACTTGGTTTATCGCGTGTAATTTACTCGTTACAAGTCCGCTTTCTCGTTTTCTACATCCTTAGATTCGTGTCAAAGTATACTAATATATTTTTGATAAGTCGACACAATTTATAAAGCTTAAGCCTCATTTTGACTCGTAAAGGGTGACATTTTTCATGCCGAAATTTCGAAATTATTAGTTTTTCGTCAACTTCAAAATTCATAACTTCTTCGTTATAACTCCGCTTTAACTGCTCAAGCGCCACGTTTTCTTTTAAAGTATATTTTCCAAATATCTAGCCCAAAATATTATACCCACTGCCGGATTTTCCAGATTTTCAAAATAAGGATGACCCTTTTGCAAACTTGTCGAAATGAGTTTTCACGCGCCAAACCTATTCTAACCCATTCAAAACAACTCCAAGCTATTCTAATCCTACCATACACCTTCTTAGGGTGTCATGGGTTCCTAGACATCACCAAAACTAATATATAACAAGGAGTAATTATAGGATGAATTTATATATTTAACACTTAAAACCTTAAAACCTTAAAATGGTATAAATATCACATAATTTGCATGTTTCACAAATAAAATGATATGACCATAATAATGAATATGAAATAAAAATATGAATATGAATGCTTACAAGTTACTTGATGAGGTTTATGAGAACAAAGGGTTATCCTAAACACCCTAGGTTTTATTTCAAAACCTTGATTAAGAATATACTAAGGTTGTGTAAATAATCTTGACTTGAAAAATTTTGGTGTTCTTCCTTGTTCTTCCTGTGGCGGTTTTAGAGCAAGAGAGAAGAAGAGATTTTGATCTTTACTTTGCAAAAAGAATGAGGTGAATGTGTGTGTGAATTATTGTTGGACTATACTATGACTTGTTTGCAAGACAAGATCCACAAATCAAAGATCTTGTCTAGTTTTTTTTTTTTAGTAGTAATGTGTAAGTAAATTTGTAAGTAAATGTGTTCTTGTAAGTATAATTAAGTAATTAAGTGTACATTTAGGCTTGTAAAATAGCGTCAACTAGAAATAAATTTTAACGGTTCAAAATAAAACATATTGAAGTCATAAAATTTATAAAAATAACTTTCTTGCAAAATTTGAGTGAAATAATAATTATCGTGTAATATTTAAGAAAACCGTCGTAATTATGTAATTATAACAATTTATATACGAAATAAATTTAAAACACCGGGTAAACTAATAATAATATTTTTATCATCTTAATATGAGTATAAACATATATCGGAATAATCTTTGGAAGTATCGGATCAAATGTTCAAAATAATTAATTACGCGATAGCGTTTATTTAATATGAAATTATGCGTTTAACGTGAAATGAAAAATCATGCATGAACTAATATGATGAATATTGAGTTTAAGAAATGACCGGAATTTGAGAATTGTGACACCAATGTGGGCTGCAACTTGGTGCTTCGTTTCTCTGTGAAGCTTTATCTTTCGAAGTCGGGGTATTATCCTGTTACCGAGTAATTAATTAGTCTGAATAATGATAAGTAATTAATTATTCTGAATAATGATACAAATATCACAGAAAAAAAGGTTTGAGTTTACCATACCAAAACGCGCGAAATTCTACAACGTGGCCACTGAAGAAAGCTCCCAACTGACTGTTTTAACACAATAATGGTGTCATCCGCTTTCGACAACACCGGAAGCTTAGTATCTCCAAAGGCTGGAACAAAAGTATCTACGGACACCTTCATGTAAAAGGGTATAAGTGGTCCTCCATGTATGGTGCCATCACCAATTGGATAAACCATCCGACATGCTTTCGGAGTCGTGTCCTCGGTGTAAGGTGAAAACAACATACACGATTTGGGCTCCTACAATTCATACAGATGCATCATGTATTATGTCATAAAAATAAACCAGCAAGTATATTTATTCACTTCAATAAAGACACTGAAACATAATTCAACTTTTTTAAAGGTGTTTAAGATTGCTTATTTACTTATTTCATAATTCTGCTAAATAAGTTACTAATCCAAACACCCCTTACAAATTTTGGCAATAAAACTTCCAATTATTACACAGATAATAAACACCCCCCTTACAAATTTTGACTGCATAGTATAGACTAACAGAGTTAAAAGTCTCGTTTTTGTTGGTTATTTCTAGTTGTGTAGCTCAAAATTGTGTCTGACTTTGGGGGTGTTTGTGCAAGCTTATTTTTTGAGCTTATGTCTTATAAAACTTTTGAAAAGTTCATAACTTAGTTTTGACTTCTGTAAAGCTTTGAACACCCATAAAATGACAGCAGGAAAAAATGAAACCAACAAGTAAAATTTACCTTTATATCTTTTAGTTTTTCTTTGTCTTGGTAGCCAACGGTTGTCGACTCACAGCTGCTTTCCTTTCTTCTCTTCTGTAATCTTCCCTCATTGCTTGCTTCTCGTTCCATGTCATTGTCAGCGACTAATTCAGCATCTCTTGCAGCGTCCCTTGCAGCGTCTCTTGCAGCATCTCTTTCAGCATCTCTTGCAACATCTCTTTGAGCATCTCTTTCAGCGTCTCTTTGAGCCAATTTTCTATCCACTATCGCTTTTATCTCTTCTATTTCTCCAGTGCTTTTCTTCCTTTTCTTTGTTTGTTTATACCCTACTATGGCTTTCCTAAAACCTATATTGTTCCCCACAGTCCGTGTGCGACCCCCATGCTCAGGTCCTAGCACCACAATCAAAGGGTCTGCTCCCTTTTCCTTCGAATCAGTCCTTGAACCACTTTTTTTATCTACGTCTACCTGTAGATGCAAATTTAAGAACACTTTATTGATAAAATTGCTATCAATAGAAAACAATAACATTGAAATTTAAACAATCTTAAAAGTTCTACCAATTCTCTGAATATTTCTTCCGTATCTGGACAAGTTATCCTAGCAAGGATCGATCTTTTTGTGCGCTCACAAGTAATATCCAAGATTTCTTTCTTTAGCTCTTCATCCATATTCACTTTTTCCAAATCAACATTCATTCCACGATACCCTGATCTTCCTAGATGTGCATAATTCTTTTGAAGCTTAGCATATGTCTTCCCAATGGCTCGCTTTTTCTTCAAAAAAGTGTAAAGGGCAAATTAGAAAAATTACTAAAAATCACTATAGTCGTTTTGATACAAAATAAAGTTAACTAACCATATTGTCTGATGACCGATCTTTTTTACAGAACTTATCCCAATCTTCCGGCTCTATGAAAGAGTATTTCTTATTTTCATAAGGTTTTTTTATGTGGAATCATGAAGTTGGCTTTGGGCATTGTCTTAAATCTCTTCCACGATTTATCAAAATTCATGTGTCTCAAAATGATACTTATGGTAACTGTAATATCACCGAAGATAACTCGAATGGTTTGTACCAAGAAAACGATCTATGCCAAATTAAATACAAATATATAAAATGTTTACAAGAAAAGGTGAAATTATATATATTTACTAACAACCGTTTTTGAATGGGCCAATTATAAGTTTTTAAAGGACTCCGTTTTAATCTAATTCTGTTTCTTATTGGTTACTGATTAATTGAAAAGTACACAAAGCAGCACAACAATACTTTAGTGGCATGTGTGCCATTTTCTCATTGGCCCAAAGGAGTTGGATGTTTTCCTGTTCAACCCCGTTTTCCCGTAATGACATCCCGTAACAACAGTAATAGTGGTTTAAGGTTAGATTTTTCCAGACTTCCCACACAAAAAAGTTCACCGCCTCTCATTTCCTAGACTAGAAAATTCCACAACCTCATTCTTCTCATCCATCTCATCGCCACCAAAGAAGAACCTCTTCACCAAAAAATAGAAACTGATTTCATCATCAAAACACACAAAACGCACACACTAGAATACAAATCCAAAGACCCGTCAATCAATTGAAATTTTGAAACCCTTATTGTAGGTAAATGGTGAAAGGTGTGAAAGTTCAATCAAAACAGGTTCGGCAAGATGGGAATTTATAGTTTAAGAAGAATCGATTAGGAGCTGCTATTGATGGTTATACAGAGGTACATGCATATTTTGTTTTACAATTTTTTTGTTAATGTATATAAGGTGTTTGATGTAATGTTTGAATGAGTTTTTGGATTTTTCAAACCATTTTACTTTAGTACATGAGGTGGCGGTTTTGGGTAGGTAACACAATGGAAATGTTACATGATCTGTATTTGGGGTTGGGTAGGTAAAACCATGCTTAAACATATCGTTATTCAGTGTTTGGTGTTTTTAACCTGTTTGTAGACAATGACTAATTTGAAGATAAAATGAAGAAATTGGATAGTGTTTGTAACTAGATTATATCAGCTGAAAATGAAAGGTTTCCCGATCTAAAGAAGGTGCTCGCCTCTGGAATGGGTAGTTTATTTGATGTTGAATTAAAAAAAATAGATGTCGTTACATTTGTTTAAATGGTCTAAAACCATTATTTGTTACACATGGCTTGACCTATTTTCTTTTTATCACAACATGCTGATGTTTGACAGATGCAAGTGAATAAGCTTGGCATGATAAAGGAAGATGCTAAACGGTAAAAGGAATAAGGTTTTTGGTAAAAGATATGTGTTGTTACAGGTTTAAGATATTATATTCAACTAGCACTCTTTTCTTTTTGCTTATTGATTGCCTAAATATGCCATTGATCCATTTGTGCTGTTTGTTTTTCTTGGATGCAAAACTGTGCATTAGTACATATTTTTTTGGAGTTATATATATGTTGATGTTGTCTTCGGGTTTTGCATATGAACTTATGGTCGACTTAATCCTAGGCTCTTGCTAAATGCGTTTGAAGAAACAATATAAGTAGGTCAGGTATAGAAATGGCAAGTTCTAAACTATCAGTTAAGGTACGAAATGCTTATTTTCTTAAAAATAAAAAGCTAACTATGTACACGGTTTCATGAACTGCAAGTATGACATGATTTCCTTTTTTTCTTTTCTTTCTCATACGTGTTCTGGGCCAATAAGAATACTAAAATTTGCCTTTTTTTATCAGTGTGGTAGGTACTAAGCTGATTTGGTTGTAGTTAAATCGTTAAGGATACTCATTCTTATAGTTAAAGCTTATTTGGTATTGTTTATTGAACTTGGGAAGATTAAATTGAATGAGTAGTTTCAAGTGTTTGGCGAAAACTACCCATATGCTTATTAGCTTATAATATTGTAAACAAGTGCTTAAACTACAAAACCGATACCTTCCATGAGTCCATTTGCTCTGCATGCGCTTCAGTTTTTAAAGTTTGTAGTAGCTGGCTTTTTTTTTTTTTTTTTTTTTTTTTTTTTTGGTTAAAGGAACATAAATGACAACTTCTAAATCTATTTATTTGGTTAATGGTTGATGCAGGTAGCGATGGATAAAAGATGGATCAAAACATGAAAATAAGTTGTTTTCAACAACCAATTACGTTGTTTATAGGGTGTTTGGTATTGCTTATTTAACTGCCTATATGTTAATTTAAAGACACTTAAAATAAGCATGTTTCTCCAAATAACCCTTTATTTAAACAGCTCATTTCGAAGGCCAAATAGCTTTATTGTTTTTTTTCTTATGCTTTGGTGGATGTTTGGGAAGGGATCTATCAGTACAGTCAGGAGTCTGATCATATCAAGATCAAGATTTCCAGTAAAAGTCTTTTTTCGCCAAGTCTAAAAGCAGCAACTCTAGACGAAATGCGTTTGGTGGAGTTGGGACTATGTGTTCCAGTAGTGAAGTGGCAGCTGTAATTGATGAACATGATAAGAAATGGAGGAGGAGGAGGGTGGTTTTGAAAGTTGGGTTGATATGTGGTGGCCCTTCTATTGAGCGTGGTATCTCACTTAATTATTCTCGATCAGTCCTTGATCATATTCAGGTACCACCTTTCATTTTAATCACAAACACATCTAATCTTAGTATCTTACTCATGTAGTCCTATGAACTTTGACAAGTTTATTACTGGTCAACACCATCTTTTTATCGGCATATTTTTTGAACAAAAAGTTCAACTTCTTCTTTAGCAATAAATTGTTTTTACTAGATATGGCACCACATTCATGGACAAGTTCAAATAATCAAAAGTCCATGTGGTCTAATTTAAGGTGTATTATTGGTAACATAGTTTTTTTAAGTTTAGCGTATTGTACCAAGATATGGGATGCTAAAAAAAACATAAACTTAAGTCTTCAACTAACCATGTTAGAGTGCTCAACTTTACTTTTCAGTCATGTTTTGATTTGTCTACTCTCTCATTCTCGCACTGTCTTATATATTAGCCTAAATATGCCTGTCATTTGATCTGCAATCGTTATCGAAAAGGACATAAATTATCAATCAATACTTATAATGGCATGGATCATTTGCGTAGTGGAATTAGCTCATTAAGTAGTTTACAATATTATTTATTAACAAATTTGCGTCATGTTGACACTTGAGACATTACATCCGTAGACAGTTGAGACATTTCATCCATGGATTTTGGGATGAGTAGAACTTATGGTGGCATGAAAATTGCCTTTTCATCTTCCAATATTGATTTTTTTTTCTTTTCTAAAAGTTTGTGTTTCCGCTAATTTCTTTTACAGACTGAAAATGTGAGGGACGAAAATCAAAATGGTATTTCTGTTGTCCAGGCAATATCAGTGGTTTTGGAAAGACATCTCGAATTAAGGTATATAAAATACATTCATAGAAAAGGCTTAACATGAACATCCCATATATATATTTGCATTTTTTGTTTGCAACTTACATTATATATATCCTCCTGCGGATAAGAATGACTAGCATACGAAGTTCTGCAATGGTATATATGTAGAATTGAAGTTTGGTTTGCTGCAAATTTAGATATGATATCTCTAAAAAAACTAGGATGAGGTGAATCATCATATTTTTATATACGTCCAGTATCATCTATTCTGGATGCAATTTGCGTGTTTGAAATATGGGATCCAAAATTCTTGTATAAGAAGAGGCAATAAAAATGTAATTTACTTCAAGCTTTTAATGAATATGATTATTGTTTATTGAAGGTATAATAAGTATACATTTATGTATATTTTTGATTCTTTCTAGCTAAGTTAGCTGGGAATTGCATTTGTACATCTGCCATTAACTGCATTTATGTGTTAAAATACATTTGCCACCAACATTATATATCCGAAGTTGGCAATCATGTTGTTGACAAAGATGATTTTATATTACTCTCATCATTCGATAATTTACCTTTAATATGCAGGAAAATGTTATTACGGGTGGTCATGGGCTGATGGTTGAAGGTTACTATCCGGTTCTTAAGGCCCTCGCAAAGGATATTGATATTCGTTTAAATCACAGGTTTGTCCCCAAATTAGATTATGTGATTCATATGTTTTCTACTACATTGTTACAATCTTACCTGGCCAAAATAGTGAATCCTTTTAGACAATTGTGCTATTAGGAAAATAAAAAATGGTTAACAAGTGTATTAGTTTTTAACTAGGTGCATACCTTTCTAACGATAAATTTAACTATATGAAAGTAGTACAATCCCTTACTTTAATTCATCATTATCATCAAGCTAAGTTAAAATCAATCTTCATGGGGTTATATGTTTCCTGTATATAAGTAGTAGGTATCTCTCTCTAATGTACACTGTCTTATCTCATTTGGATATTAAATTATGCATTAATGGTACATTGGATTTTTTTATTAGGATTACAAGGATATCGAATGGGCCAAGCGAGTGATGGTTATAGTTGAAAGTGGAAGAACATTTGTTGCAGATGTTGCTATTATTACCATCCCATTACGGGTATTAAAGGCCAACTTAATAGAGTTTGAGCCAAAGTTACCTGAGTGGAAGGCCTCTGCTGTCGAAGATCTTAGGATGGGTAATGAAAATAGGATAGCCTTGCATTTTGATAACGTGTTCTAATTTTATTTACGCTGAGCACTTATAAGCTAAAAATTACCTTTAGAAAATAGTGTCTACACGAATCTTCAAGCAAGATTCATCAAGTGGTCTTCCGCTAATCCGTTGTTACTTTATGGAACTGGGCCGGTTGACTGGAATCAAAAGACTTTTGTAGGGTGAAAGACGCGATAGAGCGGAAGGGTGAATTCATGTTTACGGGTCAGATTCAATTTTCAGCTCGGTTGGTGTTTTTGCATTTTGTTGTCGTATATGTAGACTCAAAGTTGTACAAACCCCCCTTATTTGGCTTTGTTATGTAATGTTAATAAAATTAGTGAACGTGATGTATATTGTAACTCACTAATTATGGAAAAGAATTTGACTATCCCAATATTTTATTTTACATAAAATTTTGACATCTATTGATATTAAAATATATGGTGCTTTGTGTAAGAGGTTTCTGTTTTTTGGCCATAAAAAAGAAAATTCTGAATTGAAAGCCTTTGTACAACTGTGGTTTTCAAGTTTGTTTAAGAAGTTTCTGTTATACACATTCACATTTAACAAACACAAGCTGTAAAAAAAATACACGCAAAAACATTTCTCGAATATATACATATATACATATTAGCAACAACAACAAATTCGTTTGACAACAATCGCACCTACATATGCACTATCATAAATGTTCTATGCATCGATAAAGCATCCCCGCAGCAACGCGCGGGCAAACTTGCTCGTTAAATAACATTAAAGAAAGGGTGTTCTACAAGGACAAAAGAGTCAATTTATATCTACAATTCTTGACACTTGACAACCACTCGGCCCCTTCCTCATCTTTCCCTAACCGAAAACGACTGCAAGCAACCTGTGGTCGACTCATACATACATATCCTTCACACGTTTACACCCACAACCACACGTGTGTGTCTTTTTTTCTTCTTCTCTCTCTACATATATATTTCCACACAAACATACATACCTTGTCTTCACGCCATTATATTCTTATTTTATGTTTGTGTGTGTGAGAGAGTGAAAAACTAATAACAGGAATAGGGTTTCTAAGTAAGAAATGATGGGAGTTGAAATTGTGTGTTGTATGTGTGGTGATGTTGGATTCTCCGACAAGATTTTTCGATGTAACAACTGCCGCCACCGCTTTGAACACTGGTATGTTTCTCTTTATCACCTTGCACACATGCACAATTAGGGTTTAAGTGTTGCAATCTTTATGTTACACCAGTGTTGCAAGAAGGTAGAAAAGAAACAAGAACCGACGAAAAGTTAGACCGCCACCACAACACCCATAAATTATTAAGTATTGCTATCTTAGTTTTTAATATTTGTCTTTAATTCTTTGCTTGGTTACTAAGTTTCGTTTTCTGCTTTAAAAATAGATACAACTTGATACGGCGTAAAAGCTTAGTAAGTTACAAGTTTCAAGCTTATCAGCTGATTAGTTTGTGTCAACAAGTAGTTTTTTAAATGATACTGAAAGCAATTGCAAAGCCTTTAAGTTTATATCTATAAATTATGGTTCTATTATATTTGGGATGCATCAAGACTCTTACATATCTTTGGATCACTCATAGTAGCAAAAACGTTCGTTTAAATTGGCTCGAATGGATCACAAGTGGCTTGTTCCATTTCATTGTAATTGTATTTGGTGTATCTTTGTCCTAGCAACTTAATTGCTAGTTTTATAATACAAATCACCGTTAAAAAAAAAAGGAGCATATATCCGACAAATAATCGTTGAAAAGGTACATACTCATATTATGTCAAGTTAAATGTTGTTACAAATATATACAACTGATGTTTTATACTATGTTTGAAGTCTTTTTTTCTTTTAGCTTCTTTCTAGAAAATCATAATGCAATCACCATTACACACATACACACAAAATTTAGTTGAAAAGTTATACCTCATTACCTATTTTTTTTCTTCTTGAACGACAATTAATGTATATGGTAAAATTTCTATAGCATGAAGCTAAAATGGTTATAAAGTTATACCTTGATATTGTTACATATTTCTGGTAATCATGCTATGCATCCTTAAGTAATTCCGATCCTTGAATTATTTTCATGACAAGCAGAATCATATATTCTAGTTGCTAGGAAATATTTTAAGTTAGGTATCCTAATTCGGCTTCCGTGTCTTCTACCTAATTGTATACTCTAAAAAAATTAATAAGATAAACTCATTTCTTAACAGTCTAGTACTTTTCTAATCATTTCATCATACTTTATATGTAGGTATTGTAGCAACTACTATATTGAAACATCGGAGCTAGTTGATCCACTCTGTGACTGGTGCCAAATCGACAAGATCGAAGCCTCAAAACCTCGTGTTTTGTCCAAGAAACCAACCTCAAAATTGGACACAGGAATCAGCAACCGGTCAGAACATATCGGTGACAAGATCAAGCAACATGACCGTGAAGAGGGTAATTCAGAGAAAGGTAAGTCGCCCACAGGAGTCCCTTCTCCAAGGACCGCTACTCGAAGGTACAAGCTTCTCAAGGATGTTATGTCTTAAAATTAATATTTAAATAAATAGAGATAGCCTGTATTTGTTATATACAATACCACCCTTTACAAGAGTCTGAAAAAGTGTTATTTCTTTGACCACAAAAAGTGGGTGCTTTGGTTTTTATGAGATGGTCCTCCATTACTTCGTATATGTATGATCTTTCTCTATCAACTATATGGTATGCATTATTATCTTGTACGAAATAATATAACATATCAACATCTACTTAAGGTCTGGAAACGGCATTATAATGTGTACATTTTGACCTATTGAATTGATTTGGTTTTCACTTCAATAAGATGTATGCATTGTTGACTGTACAATGATCCAAGCATGTCTTTTAACCTTCAAAATTCTGGATATTGAATATACAAAGCTATACAGCAGTATCGTGACGCATGCATATTCTGATTATACAATAATAAGCATTGATATTTTGTGGCTCTAGATCTTGAAAGTGATTAAGAGGTCCGTCTTATCTTTTATTTTAGCGTTGGTATGATCTTCGTCAAGGTGGTATGTTAATTTGAGTTCTTCCGTATGGTGGCATTGGATTTTGTTGGAGGTAAAGTTGTATTGGTGTGGGTTCGAGTGTGAGTTTATTAGGGATCCTCGTTTAATTCCATTGCCCTTAGCCTAGAGACACTGAAGCAGTCTTAAAACTTGTTAAACATATTTAGATTCAAATTTATTTATATCTAGTTGTCGTTAACATTACATGTATGCATTGTTGAGCTGTATGCTATAGATGTGTGACGGTTCTTTTTACGTTTTTTTTTAACGACGAAAAAAGTGTTTCTGCATGTTCACATCTAAGAGCTATATTATGATAAAGAACATGCTTTCAGCAACGAAATCAAGTACACAGATGATAAAAATTGGTTGATAAATCGCCAACTAATTTAAGGACGGCTTTCTGATGGATTTGCGACGCACTAACGGCATCCATGCATATATTGGTTGGAAGTTTTAGCGACAAACAATACCAATGGAGAACCTTCGTGGTAATGTTGCGACAGACTTTGGTGTTGCTTTATGTATAGTAATGAAGCGATGTGTGTCTAACAGAAAATTTTCTAATGAGTCTCTTATAAGTTACAACTATACGATGTGAAATTGTTTATAAGCTGGACAATATGACTTATGATGTCAAGCTCGTTGGACAAAAATCACAAAAGTCACAATATTACTATACCTTATTCATAATAGGGTTTAAAAGTTTATTAAATACCCGCGTCTTTCTCCAACGTCCGATATAGACGCGTGACTAAATTTCGTTAATTAAATAGTCACGTCTTTTGATTTCGCTTAATATAGATACGTAAGAGCTTTTCGACCGCTAAACTCGACAAAAGTTATTTTGAGCAAAATGGTCCCTCGTGGTTTGTTTCTTTTGCAAAAAGGTCCCTGTGATTTTAAAGAAAGTTTTTTTTAAAAAAACGAACGAAAGTTTTTTAAAAAACTTTTTAAAAAAGTTTTTTTTTAAAACGTAAATTTTTTTAAAAAACGAACGAAAGTTTTTTTTTAAAAAGTTTAAAAAAAAACGTAAATTTTAAAGAAAGTTTTTTTTTTAACGTAAAGTTTTTAAAAAAAACGTAAATTTTAAAGAAAGTTTTTTTTTTTAAAAAAAAACGAACGAAAGTTTTTTAAAAAAGTTTTTTTTTTTTTTAAAACGTAATTTTTTTTAAAAAACGAAGCGAAAGTTTTTTTTAAAAGTTTTTAAAAGGTTTTTAAAAGTTTTTTTTTAAAAACGTAATTTTTTCAAAAACGAACGAAAGTTTTTTTTTTAAAAAACGTTAATTTTAAAAAGTTTAAAAACGAATTTTAAGGAAAGTTTCTTTTAAAATTTAAAACGAAAGTTTTTTAAAAAACGAATTTTAAAAAAAAAAAACGTAAAAACAGATTTAAAACGGATAAAAAATGATAAATAACATAAAAACGGGCGAAACATATAAAACGTGGAATGAAAACGACAAAAACGAAAATTAGGCAAAACGGATAAAACATAAAAAAAAAGTGTCGAAACGGATAAAAAGCAGACAAACGGACAAAACGTAAAAAACGTGGGAAGCGGATAAAGCGGACAAAAACGTAAAAAATGTGGAAACGGATAAAAAACGAAAGAAAACGGACAAAACGTAAAAATGACGAAAACTATTATCAAATGGAGGACTAACTAATAAAACTATTATTGAAAAAATAGGACTAACGGTGCAAAAATTATTAACGGAAGGACTAACGGTGCAAAAAAATGTACAAGGACTTATTTTGAAAAACGCATAAAAGGACCGATTTTGCAAAAAAAACATACCACAAAGGACCATTTTGCTAAAAATTAACATTTCACACTTTGTAACAGGTTTTACAGTGGCCGTCACTTTGAAAGATATTAAGACGAAATCAAAAGACGCGATTATTTAATTAACGAAATTTAAGACACGCATCTATATCTTATTTAGAGAAAGATGCGCTATTTAATAAATTTAAACCCTTCATAATATAGTTGTTCAATATGACCTATGGACACTTCTTGATCATTAATTAGTATGAGCATAATACATGCACTGTTTAAGTTGTTTGGTCTAAGTAATCAATACGTATATAACACCATATATCCTGATAGGTACTCAGGAACCATGTCGGTATGAATTGCGAACTGTACAATGCAACCATCCATTTCGTGGTCATTAAACTCATATTTTTTTGTACTGTACTAGCTACATAATGTTACTGCAAAGTACTATAAGATGTATGTGTTATGTCCACTTCTCAACTTTGGCTTTCATGTACAACATATTAATTAATTGTTTCCGAAAATAAACGCGCATGCATAGCAGTCACTTTTGTTCATGATAAACCTAAAGTTGTTTTCTAATAATATGTACTACTAAATAAAATATATTTAACATAAGATATCAATAAAGTGATATATAATAAGCTAGAGAACTTGAAGGAATAAGCGTAAATTTGTATTTTAAAATATTATGCTACTTGCTTAAGCAAAATCAAAAGGTCTCTTGCATCAGAAGGATTGAAGATCATTTAATAAGTTGGTTGGGGAAATTATAATTTCTTTGAGTGAAAAAGGCGTGATGATGATGAATTGATCATTATGATATGATAACGTTGATGGTGGTAGGGTTTGGTTCATGTTTTGTGATTTTGTCCTTTGGCCTCAATGAGCCATAAACTTCAATGTCAACTTAATGTGTGTAGGTTTGGATTATGCTTTTCTAGCTTATTGATAATATATACTGCTAATAGAATCTCTGTCGTTTAAAAAATGTGCGTACGTATATGCATATATATTATTGCAACTATCACGTTAATATAAATATATCTATGCAACTAAGCAACCATGTTAGTTGTTAGCTGATTATTATTTATGGCCCAAAGGCCTGCATTGTGTTTGTATATGTTTATTGTACTTAGGCCCATGATGTATTCTTTATATACACAAACATTGTACACATATCATTGAATTGAATAAGAGAGATTACACAGTTTTACATGGTATCAGGCCTAAGTGCCGATCCTTTTCAAAACCCTAACCCTAGCTCGACTTAAAAGTCGACTTGCTACTGCCTCCATCTTTCTCACATCACCAATCATCATGACCAATACCGAACTACCACCTACGCCCCCTACTCTCACCCTTGTTGAGAAGCTGTACTCCGTCACAAACATCACCAATCTTGTCCCTGTTAAGCTCGACCTTGATGAGTTAAACTACTCATCATGGTCTTACTTCTTCATGAATCATTGCAACAACTACAATGTCCTAACGCACATTGTACCTAAAACCACCAACGAGGCATCTACCTCCACACCACCAACGGAAGAATGGACAACAGCCGACTCCATTGTCAAATCATGGATCATACTCACGTTGTCTCCTTCCCTTCAAAAACGGCTCATTAAAATCAACCCAAAACAACCGATACTGGCGTGGTCGAAACTCTTGTTTTCAGACAACAAACGCACAAGAACGGTTGCTTTAAAAGGCGAACTCCGTATGATACAAATGGGCGACCGAAGTGCTGAAGAATATTTTGCCAAAATTGACTCCATTGTCACCCTCCTCAATGATCTTGGCTCGGACGTTAATGAAGATGATGTAGTCACCTATGCCATTAATGGCCTAAGTGACAAGTACGGTAGTCTTGCCCAAATTATTGCTCACAAGGACCCTTTTCCTGATCTTGCCACTGTTAGATCGATGGTCACCACTGAAGAGATGCGCCTTCGATTCAAGCCTTCTCTCCACAACAGCAACACCACATCTAGCTCACCACAAGTTTTATTAGCCACCACTCCTAATCGGGTCAAGACAGTACCGCACCAATGATCGTGATCGCGACTCCGTGCCCTCCTAAAACCGAGGTGTGCCGTAATTTGGTCGTGGCTTTTGTCGTTGGGGAGCAGAGTGTCGATATATACATGCTAACAATCAAAAAGTCGGGAACAGAACATGTTGTCGGTAATAGAAACATGAATGGAATAGCATGCATGTTGGTCGGCGCCGGTCTTGACTTATCGTTGACAACAATGACTATTAAATCTTCTCCAGCCCAAGCGGACCCTTTTAGCCCAATATGGTTTGGGTACTAATCATTGACAACAATCGAACTCGGTGGGCACGTTTGGTGTTGCTCAAGTGAGCCGTGTTTAATGGGCCCGGTCGACTTCAGTTTACAAGCCAACAACCGACTATCTCCACAACAACGAGCTTTGTTTGCAAGTGCGGTTCAAGGTTCTGGGAATCATACCGGGTCTAATAATCAGAGACGGTCTTACCACATGCATTCAACACTGTGACTCTACAGATCCCACTAATGCTAATTGGAACATGGACAGGTGCGTCATCTCACCTTAATTCCTCTGCTAATAATTTAAGTACTACTTTTAATTCTTGTATGTATCCATTCTGTTCTCGCTTAGTATATTTAATTTATTCCCGCCACCAACACGCCATATAGACGTTAACAACTCCCCACCGAACACTTCACTTAAATAATGTCCTAATAACACCTAATATTGTCAAAAACTTGATTTCTGTGCGTCAGTTTGTGACAACACTTGTTTCAAAAAACACTCGAGAACTATTATATACAGTTTACCATATATAAAATTACCTTGCCAAGATATATTTTCCCACGATCATCGAAGGACAGTAAAAATTTAGTCGTCCCAACCAGCGTTTTACCCCAAAATCCCTCTTAAATGAATTTTCCACAAATTTAAGCTAGTTGGGCTTGCTCATCCTAATATCTTGTCAGACCCAACGAGGCCTACTTTGGTAGCTAATCACCACAAGAATGAAATACTCCCAACCGTTTCTATCACTATGTACTCTTCCTTGGTTTTCAATGTATATGGATATTTGTATTGCTTTAAGGAGTCAACCAATCCAAATGTCATTTAAGATGAGACGAGATCTGCAAGACAAGAACGGCGATTTTATAATGACAAATAGTTTTAGTGATAAAAAAATTTATGGGTTATAAACAAAAATAATAAAAGTTTGAGGAATCGGGATTAAACATAATATTCGAAACCGGTTCGACCGGAGGTTCAACCGGTTGAACTGTTCCGTCAAAAACGGATCAATATAAACCGGTCAACCCGACGGATTGGGTCGAAAACGGGTCAAATTAAACCGGTCAACCGCGGGTTTAAGCGTTACGGGTCAAACCGGTTTCGTTGTGTATTAATAGTTTCAAACATACGTGTATTAATAGTTGAAATTGTTTATAATTAATTATTTCAACATTTCATTTTAATATTTTCCACATTTCACTTTTATTGATTTTTCACTTTTCACTTTGACCATTTTTCCTTTTTAGATAGTATAGATAAGTGTTGAGACCGTTAGCAATTCTTTTTCATATAAAAGATACGAGAGAAATAAAACTTGTTAGTGAGTTTTAAACGGCTTACATTAAAAGAAAAGACAAATTAGTGATACCTATATTTGCTAAAGAAATATTTTTGTGAGCTAATATAGAGGGATCTTTGCGAAACTGTTGCCGACTCGGCTTCAAAATTTATCTCAAAGGGTTTGCTGCTTAGTCACTCTTGTGGAAATGTGATACGTGCAAGAAGTTCAAGACCAAGTCTCCTGTTGCTTAATATTAGGATATCACTGCTCATATCCTTGCCTATTTATATGTATTGTTTATGGAACATCATTTGGTGCTTTCGTTCTTACTCAAGCCTCCAATCAACGACGCCATATGCTCTCGCCCTATAGGCTCGCGACTCGAAGTTGCCATGGCCAATTGGCTGAAACCGTGGCCACGTATTATCCAGAATCTACTCTGTATACTCCGCCACCAACATCAAAACCACCACCCCTCAAAGAATTTATGGTTGCCTTAGCCGATACCATAGCTAACTCAGACAATGATCCACATTCCCTCGAGCTCGCTAACCGTTGGAAACGCTTCGCCAACCAATGGGATACTGTAAAAACCGGACATTTTACATTAACTTTTACCATTAAACTTGAACGTTTTATCAAAATCGCTTAAAATTTAAACTTTACGTATAAGTGCTAGGTTATCCCATGTATAACAAAAACCACATTTAGACGTTTTATATGACATTAGACTAATATTTAGTCTACTCAAAATCAATTAAATGATCATTTTCATTCAAATTCATTGCCTTAAAATAACTTACTTTTTACATGTTCAAACTTACGTTTTAAGTATTTTAAACGTAAACCAACTCTAGACAATGGTCAGTCTACACATTGTTCAGGCATTTTCAATTATTTTTATGTTGACAAGGGAATTTTATACTTGTCGAGTCATTTTTATAGTTTACGTCAATTTTATTACGAGCCGGTGTCAACAAATGCTTTTTTGAACTCACATTTTTAGTCTTAACGTCTTTTAAACATCCCGTTAAACTCATATAACATTAAAAATAATAAAATTATCCATTTTTGAAAACTTTGAACATTTTTATAACTTTTATATTTTACGTTACCCGGCTTTGCGTTTTACGCATTTTTAAACTTCGTCGTTTCAGTTTTATCATCTAACAACTAACTAATACACAAAGGCTTCAAAAAATAAATTAATCCCTCCCCACTCACTCAAAACCACATTCCACTCACCATATATACCATTTAGAACTCATGCAATTGGAGCCCTATCAACATTTTCCTTCCATCTCATGTATATAAGCTAGATCTCTTCATTTCACCTTGTTTATATCACCAATTCCATTTTCCTTGTTCTTCTCTCCCTATGAATGACCCAACATCAACCAAAAATCCTTCATCTTTTGATTTTTAGCTTAGTTCTTGATCCATTGTTTAAAGGTTTAGTGTTCTAGGTAGTGTTCTAGGTTCTTTTTCACCACCATTTCTTCATAATCTTGGGTATATTTGGAAGATAATAAGGGTCTAAGGGCTGAGTTTATAAGGTGTTTTCAAGGGTTTGATCAAGGTTAAAAAGGGTTATATAAAGTTAGGTAAAAGATTTGTAGAAAAAGGGTGCAACAATATTTGTTGATTTATGTTTAGTGTCCATTTGTTCTTGTAGTCTTTCTTGTTCATTAGCAATTGTATGGAACTAAACTTGCACTTTTTCATTTGATTTCTACAACTACTTGTATTTTATATGGTTTATATAATTATTATGCTTGATTATGCTTGGTACTTGGACTAGATCACTAGAAAACATCATAAGGACTTGTCATGCAAAAGTGATTTTTGACCAGGGGTAAAAATAGGATTATTAGAAAATATCAGGGGACTGTGACCTTAGATAAAAACATAGGGAGTTAGATCTATGTATTGCAGTCGTTTTGATGGGTAGATCACCTCATAACGATACACGGTGAATTAACTAAAAATGTTTTGGTGAAACTTATCAAAATCTGGGTAACGAATTTCAAACGTAGAAAGTCATTTTTTTTACATATAACCCTCTGTTGCACAAAGAATAAAAGTTGTATCTAAGACCTCAACTTGAATTTTTCCGCAAGCCCCACGTTAAACGGAGTTGTAGAACTCAACTTACCACTATTTTTCCACATATAAGAGCACTCCCAATGTTAACGGGGTAACGCCCGTTATCGGCATAATAACGCCCGTTAGCGGCGTTACACCCTTGGAAGTTTGATTGTTTAACGCCGTTGGTCCCTTAGCGTTGCCACTATAACGCGCGTTAGGCGCTAAAAAAAAAAAAAAAAATCAAAAAATTTTCATTTCAAGTCCTCTAACGGCTTCAGCCGTTAAGTTTAAAAATTCAAAACCACGCCTAACGGCTAGTTTTATTAAAAAAAAAAAAAAAAAAAAAAAAACACCTTATTTTACCACTATCTATATTACATAAAATGGAAAAGCATCAAAGTGGAAAAGTGAAAAAGTTTAATGGTCAAATGAGAGAGAAATATATTTGTGTAATTAATACTCTTATTAAAACACCCAATTACTTAAAAGTACAATAATTTATTCACATTGTACAACCAATTAAAAGCATATCTACCAAATTAAAAACAACCAATTAAAACACCCTTATTAAAAAGTACAATGAAATTTTCACAATGTACAATTTAAACAAGCTACAACATAATTCTAAATATAAAATAATTAAACAAATTAATTAATGTTATTTTAAAACATCCTAAAATGAAAAGTACATGTTATTATACACATTATACAAATTAATAAACACACAAAGCTTCATACAAGCTAACAGTTGATGAATAGATATAGTTTTAAAAGCGGACCGGACCAACGGTTCAACCGGAACCGGTGTCGCCATCGATTCGGCTAACCAATAACGACCATCCGGAACGAACTAGAGAGGACTCGTTAAAACCGATACAAGCGGTGAATCGGGTCTCATCGAGATCTATTTCTCCGGTTAATAGTCGCGCAGTCTTCATCAACAAGAATGCTATATTATATATAAAGGAAAAACAAAAAGTAAAAAGTAAAATTTGAAACTATTAACACATATTGAAAACCGGGTTGACACAAGACGCTCAAATCCAATTGGGTTGACCCTTTTAATTGACCCGCTTTGACCCAACATGTCATATTGACTCGGTTTAAATCGACCAGGTTTTTCGGTGAGGAGCGGTTCAACGGTTGAACCACCGGGTCGAACCGGCTTCAAACGTTATGTTTAATCCCAAATCTTCAAACTTTTTTATTTTTCGTTTAGAACCCATAAACTTTTAACACAAAACGATCGTCATTATATAAATATATTATCTATAAGTTTTTCTTCAAAACAATTATAATGTTTTACATCTATGAGAAAATATGTGCCCGTTAGTGCACATTTAACTTTCAATATGCTAAATACGCTCATTTCAAAAAAAGATCTTTGCTAAATGTGCCCAAATCTTTTACAAAATAGCCAAAATTAGCCAATTTTATTTTATTTTGGGCTAATCATATTGACGCTAATTTTAGTCAAGATTAATCTCATCCTTGTTAGTTTTACGCAACAAGTAACGTGTGTTGTTAGTTTTATCCTATAAGCGATGTAATGTTTACTTTCATTTTCATTAAATGATTTTATATGTTGTTTGATATATGTTAAGAATTTTGTCTAGACTTTAATTATCGATAGACAACCGTTTGTAATTGCATTTTCATCGGTTCACGTTCTATTTTAAACGCTACACAAAACACTCACCACAATATCACAAATCATTAATTATCTGACGCTAGAAACAGCTGCCGCTAGGCGCGGGTACTCGTCTAGTAAATACACAATTAAAACACCATTTTTTTCCACACTTCAACTAGTAAATCCTCTCAATACTCTCAATCTTTCAACTTCGATTAACTGCAAAAAGATCTCACAATAACAAGGTTGGAAGAGATAAAGTTTTTGATGACGCCTACTGAAGGGCAAGATCCAATGGTCGTGCAGTGGATCAATGACGAAAAAGATCGAATCATTAAAAAAAATATAACTTGAAACCTCGTCAGTAGATCGTATTCTCGTCATTTCTTTTAATTTGTTGTAACGTTTTATTTGCAGTGTGTTTTTTTAATTCGTTGTAATTTTTTTTTTATTTATTTATTTTTTAATCTCGTTTTGTAATTTGTTTTCAATTTTAATGAAGTATTTGTTTTAGTTTAATAAATGAAGTGTTTGTTTTAGTTTAGGGGTTGAAATTGAAAATATGAAATGTTATTGATGTTATTGGGATGTTATGGTTGTGGGTGTTTTTTGAGGATGTTAATATTAAATGTTAAAGCTGATGTGGCACTGACGTGGACGGTGTTATTGGTGTTATGGTGTTATGATTGAGAGTGCTCTAAGGGTAAATTAGTAATTTCACTCAGGTAATATAATTTGCGAGACTCATAAATCTATTTACACTCAAATACCTTTCCATAGATATAAAGACAAGCTTTTAATTCTTTACAGTTTGTAAGTAATAAATTTTAAAAGATATACATTTTATAAAAATTCCTAACAACACTACGATATTAGACTTTTAAAATTTAATTTGTGCTTTTGAAATGTTATTGGACTTTTGGACATTTACATTGGGCTTTTGAAATAATATTGGACTTTAGAATTCATATTAGGGTTTTTAAACTAATATTAGCCTTTTGAATTAATTATTTAACTTTTGGCCATTTTGAAACTTATGTCTTGTTTTGGTCTTATGGCACATTTTGCACCCTTAAGACTGATTTCAAACGGTTTGATATAATTTGAGCTCATATGACTTGATTTGAACTCTTTGACTATTTTAAACCCTTATGACTTTTCTTGAACTTGGATTGGTGAAATATTAAAAATGACATAAAACTTAAATACCGAATAACTTATAAAAATAAAGCTCCTAACTATTTTTAATTGTCAAAACTGAACTTAAACACTTAGTTGACTTTACAAGCACTATGTACCAACTGGCATCAAGTGACAAAACACAACAGTAAACCAGAAGTACATGTACAACGATACGTGATTGACAAAACCTAATGATTATATAATTTATCTCGGAATATGTCCCGAAAATGAGTAAAAGTATATGAGATCTCAAATGATGAAGTATTTTAGTTTTTGTGGAATACTCGTATCGATGTTTGTAAAAAGTTTAGTGTCCTTGTTCGTAAGAAAAGTTTAGTATCAACGTTTCGTGTGGTGGTAAAAAAATATAGACTCAAAATGCGCCAAAGTGTAATATATATTCATTTGTATTATAAAAGAAAAGTAGTAAAAAGAATAGTCAAGAAAGTATTGACGATGACTCAAGTCGAGAAGGTAATGACGAGAAAGGAGTTAAGAAAGTGACGACAAAGACATATGTCGAAAAGTAAGTCAATTGATAAGTTTCGGTATTTACTCAACAACCCCAATTAGTTTAGAAATAATCAATAAATTTTTAGAAAGGTAATTTAAGTTTTATAAAAAAACTCAAATTAGTATATCACATGGTAAAAGTTTACAAGTTAATAAAAAAAACCATGAGTTTTGATTATTGTCAGGTTTCATAAAGATAAACGGTTTTGAAATAAAAGTATGAGTTTAGAAAGTTTTAAAATTTTTGGTATGACACGTCCATTTATACAACTTTCCCAAGTCGAAAGACTTCAATGAAATCCATTTTTCCCAAATCAATATTTTCCAACAATTTTCCATAAACAATATTTCACGTTTAATAAAACCCATTTCAAACAATATGTTTAACTACAAAATAAGTCGATTAATTAAGTTTATCGAACAAATTAGTTTTAAAATTTTAAATGTGTAGTTAGTTTTCGTTGGGCTTTATAGTCCGCTTGTAGTTCAATAAAGGTTTGTCCAATATTCTTAAGTCCATTACGGGTTTGTTATTTCCAATAAACCAAGTTCATTTTGGTTCCAATAATTTGTCCAAATGATTCGATGCAAGTACAATGATTTGTCCAAATGATTCGAGTCACAGGCTGTTATATTTTTTCCATTAAGTATATGTTTAGTCTGTATTCAAGTATCATTCCCAAGAGTAACCGAAACATACCAATATATGCAAGAGTTAAAACCAACAAAAAAATAACACATTTACAAGTGGGCTTTTGGCCCATAAGTTCATCGTAAACCCAGTTCACCCTTGTGGCTTAAACACAAATACACCCAGTGACTGAAACAATCGAATGCAAATAATACAAACAAAAACACCAAGGACCTTTCTAAAAAAATAAAACATTTCTTTAGCTTTTGATCATTTTTTTGATCATTTTTTTTAAAGAAACAAGAGTTCTAATAAAATAAGTTGAAAGGGGCAAATCGGTTTCAAGGAGTGAAGAGTATTTTGGCACAACAGCAAATAAGTGGAGAAGGTATCAAGTTATGAAGTCCAAACAATGGTGAATTGTTAAAAGCAGTAAACATATGGATCCTTATTAAAATCCCATTTAAGACACTTAACTCATGCTCATATTGATATCCTAACCACGTGTACTACTTTTCTTATTGCTCAATTAGGGGTGTAAACGAGCCGAGCCGAGTCGAGTACTGAAAAGCTCGAACTCGACTCGATTAGTAAAACTCGAGCTCGAAACTCGACTCGAGCTCGTTCGAGCTTTGGATTTCAAGCTCGAGCTCGGCTCGTCATCTCAAACTCGAGCTCGATTATTGCCACTTTTAAAGCTCGAACTCGATGAAAAATGGGCATATCAAGCTCGACTCGACTCGATTTTACGTAACTATATGTATATAAAAGGGTAAAAGTGTAATATTATTGAAGTTCGATAAGGGCTCGCGAGCCTCACGAGCAGAGCATATTCGAGCTCGAACTCGGCTCGAAAGTGTACACGAGTAGCTCGAGCTCGAGCTCGATTCGTTTATATCGAGTCGATTTCGAGTAATTTATGAGTCGATCTCGAATAGCTCGCGAGCTGTCTCGTCTCGTTTACACCCCTATGCTCAATAACTTTAAATTATTTTAGATCATATATATACGTAAATTATGTTCCTCTCGTGGGTGACTCACCTGAACCGCAACACAAACAAAAACAACGCACTCTATACGAATGTTTCTCTTAGAATCGAGACCAAGTAAACACAACAACACTTAGATTAAGTCTATAAATAACAATAAAAAAAACAAGATAAATAATCAAATCCAATCCAACCTGTGACTCACCCGGGGCACGACTTGGATCCATTCCGGGTTTAACCTGACCCGTTCTTAAAACACCACAAACACCGTTTAGATTTTACCACACGAATTTTAGATATCAAAAATGTTTTTAGTCCATTTTAATCCCATCCACGAAAAATATAGCAACTTATTTATAACCGATTATAGACAAGGAAAAATAGCAACAACGAAATATATTTTTATCATACCATAAGAGAAAGGCGAGAGAGCGAAGAGGTGAGGCGGAGGAAGTGAAATACGAACAAAACACATCAATTTACGCACCCAAACAACCCGATATGTGACCCAAACTTCACTACTAAACCCAAAATCAATCTAAAACTGTGATTAAAAACCACAAAAGACTCTTTAATCCTTGTTTCCTTGACTTCAAGTGGTGGTTGGCGGCTGTAGCGACGGAGTATGGTAATGGCTTTGGGGGCCAGTGGTGGTGGCAGCTGCGTGGCCGATGATGGTAGTGGGTGGGATAGAAGTGAGCTAGGGTTTGTGTTATATGTGTGAATCCCTAGTTTGCAAGATTTTTATACCCATAAATGTTAAAATGAAATGACAAGGAAATGAAAGTATAGGGGCAGCAGTGTAATATTACTACAGGGACCACAAGTGTAATTTTGGTGTTCGGGACACGTTTAGGTTAGTTAACGGTTGATTCAAGTCACGAAAGTCACGCCATTGCGTTCAAAATAAATTTTTCAATAAAAATGAGTATTCACACGATTAGTTTCTCGCAAACAATATTAATCAAATCAAATTGTTTGTGGAGGTTACGGCTGTGCCAGTACGCGTTGTGTACGATTTTTACGTTTTGCGAGATAACTTCTCGTATTCGATTCAAACAAGTTCGGAAAAGTCCAAAAGTGAAACTTATGAAATAATCAATATAATTTATTATTTAAAATAAGTATGGGAAAATTTTGGTTTGCTACACATGAACATAGTTTTTTTCAGTCAACACAACCATCCACCAACCCCAAACAAAAGATGAGTGTATATTTCCTTTTATGTTGTGTAAATTGTTTTTGTTTCCTCTATAAACTTCCGATGAACCAGTATACTACACTTGGATGGCAACGTAAATTAACCTTGATGCACAACTTCAATGGCGTAAAACAAACTCTAGTTGTTGCTTGTAGTTCAAGACACAAGGTAACTAGACCAAAATTAGGCAGCGTAACACTACTCAAAGTAGCGTATACATCAACAACAATGACAACGTAGACATCAAAAACACACTAAGGAGCGTAAACTATAACAACTACTGCAGCGTATCTATTTGAATTGATGACATATCTTTGTAATTTCAAGCAAGAATATGGCATAAAATTTGATTTAACCCAGCGTAAATTTCATAAGGATATCATAAACTTTTTTCCAAATGTATATAGGTAGTGTATAGTAATCAAACATCGCGTAAAAACATCAAATATACAAAAACATGTAACAACTATTGACCAAAAAAATCATGTTTTCACCAAATTTAACCATTCAAAAACATTTTTATTACTTTTTTATCAATGTAGTAAGCACTAATATGCTCTGAAAAATCAAAACCCACTCGAATTAAGCACAAAATATCAAGAAGATGGCTTATTTTCAACCTTTTTCTAGCTAAAAACACACCTTTAATTCTTTCCAAAACTCAATTTAATCACAAACTAACATCACCTAATCATCTACAATAAGATTTTCCATTAAAAACACCATCAAGTTTTATCAAATAAGCTAAAAAATTGTAATTTTCTGATACTTTAATGAAGATATTATGATATGATCAAGAAGATGATGATCACACAAATCAAAGAATCTCGTAGCTCTGATACCATAATATTAGAATGAGCTTGGATCGATAAGCTTGGAGATTAGTACGTGCGAAATGAGTGTGTGTGATTGAGAAAGAATTTGATGGACAATCTTTTGTTACTTATATTACAAATGCGATACACACTACAAAAGAACTAACCAACCTCTATTTATACTTCTAGAGAGGAAGAAGTTTTATAGTTTTTCAGTAATAGTCGCTCAACTATATATAAGGTACAAGTTGATCATTTCATATATCTAACAAAGCTTTAATAGGATTAACAACTAACCCTGAGTATATAATACTTACGTGATGGTTTAAAACATCAATTTAATGTAATCGCTCAAATACAATTTTTATTAAGTAAAAGATGTGTTAGGATTGCTTCTAACACATAAATGGAATGACATTTACAGGATTACATTAGTTATCATATTAGGCACATAGGCAGGGAGTAGAACTGTTAATTATGTAAAGTCATGTGTATGCTGCCCTATATATACCCTCCTAGACTTCACTAGGAAGGTGAAGCTTAGTGTGTAATTTACTCTTTCATCATCAATAAAACACAGTCTTTCACTTTCACTCTCTAACTATGGCAACCATGTTCTTCCATTTATCAAGACCTCTCGAATCACATAATCAACCTTAACAATGATCCAAACGTGGTATAAGGAGCTAGGTTGTTGTTTTTTATTTGGAGTTGTTATACCAAAGTCGTTTATTGTTTTTACTATCTTTTGGGTTTAACAATTTTTTAATGTTTATTAAATCTGTTTTACTATGGGCCTTAACTGTTTTTAATAGCTTTTTTGGTATTAACAAGATTTTTACAGATCTAGCCTAGTTTTTTCAGCTTCACAGTTGTATATCCAGTCATATTAGCAGTCTTATCATAAAAGGAACATATCGGAAACTGGTCGGAAAACGCTTCAACGATTACTCGGTATTTCCTTGCTTGGATAAGTACGTAAAATAATTCAACTAACGAGCAATCTTCTAGCTTGGAAAAGCTAGATAGATACTATCGATCTTACCCAAGGGTTTGTTGAACTTTTGACAAGGGTTTATCAAACTTTTGACAAGGGTTTTATCGCACTTGGGTTTTGGTTGTCGAACTTGGGTTTGGTTGTTATCGTACTTAGTTTGAGTTATCGCACTTGTAATTCGGTTATCGAACTTGGAACTGGGGTTATCGAACTTGGGGTAAAAAAAAACAAGATGAAGCCTGTTGACAACAACCATAATACCAAACCAACTATTTGACTTCAGATTTACCAACAAACCAAGTCCAAACTTAATACAACAAGATCTCAGTTTATTCA
This sequence comes from Chrysanthemum lavandulifolium, assembly GCA_022545495.1. Classification (NCBI taxonomy): domain Eukaryota; kingdom Viridiplantae; phylum Streptophyta; class Magnoliopsida; order Asterales; family Asteraceae; genus Chrysanthemum; species Chrysanthemum lavandulifolium. The sequence continues at coordinate 157,633,532 of CM040240.1, forward strand.
CACATTGTACCAAACTTTAAGACTTCAAATGTGTGAACTAAACACATCATAGATCCGTGAGAAGCTTTAACTTCATTGAATATCTGAACCTAAAAAATGGTATTATAACAAATGTGTTACATCTGCTGTTTGGTACGTTTATATTATGACAAACAAGATACGACTGCCAACAACCGACTACTACTACTTAAAATGAAGTGATCTCAGAAATCCTTTTCGTGGTGAATGTACACAACTGTCAAGACCTTCAAGATCTAAACACGAAAAGGTTACTCATCATAGATCTCGAACTAAAAACTTAAAAGAAAACAAGAATATTAACATCTCAGTGTTGCTGCGTGTCATATCTCATATGGTATTTCATGATCTTAAAAGACCCACACAAACAACTCATCATAGATCTCGTTTTGTTTAATTTTCAAACTCATAAAGAAATATCTAAACATTTCTTGTTTCATCCTTTCTCTTGTTTGGTTTATATATGCAATAAACGAAAAACAAACATCAAAACACAAACACCTACCAATGACCCGTTTAGGATCGTGAAGAAGACAAAATATTTGGTCTTGTGTCTTGTAGCAGATTGAATGGGGTTTATTTCTGGTTTGTGTTCAATCGACTCCTAAACGAGAGGAAAGAAAAAGATAGATGGGGGCTGCATTTTTGTGTGTGGAGATACCAGGGTTAACAAAATGAGAGTAATTGTTATTAGTAGCTATTAATAGCTAAAAATTAGGGTTGTTGTAGCATGGGCCAGATTCTTAATGCAAAGTGTAGTGGGCCGAGTTATTTTTAAGTGGATTAAATGCTCTGGTAATGGCCTTACACATTTTTGGGTTGCTACATTGGGCTAAAATTAATTATTCAAATGTATTTCTTAATACATAGTGATTATTTTTCGGTATAACGTTTGGTGAAAATCAGTGGGATTTTGGTTGTTACAAATTTTTACAGGGATACATTTTTTACAAGATCAGGAAACCATTATCAAAGTTCAATTAAACCGTCAAAAGGCTAGATTTGGGCATATAACCACAAGTAGGTATTTGAGGTTGAAGTGGGATTTCACGGGTGCGTGTGCTTAGTATCTGAAGATATATGGGTTGGTTGGATGCATGATTCTTCGAGATCCTTGTTCGAGCTTTTAACTATTACGAATGACAGAGACTTGATTTGTCTAGTTATACCTGATGTAAGGAGTTACGTTGTTGTGCGCACAGTGATAACTATCACTTTTAAGGAGATACGTTGTAGTGCTCAAGTGTCACAAAAAGCTGTTGATAATTCGAGAGAAGTTCATATACAATTAAGGATGGTTGGATGGGTATATGATTCTACCTTTATTGAAACTCTCAGTATTGGTTCTTAGTTAGACATTAGTGCAAGTTTAAGTCATAAATTCGAGTTATTTTACTTCAGTCTCAAGTTCGTCATATTGGGTTTTCTCCATCAGTAGTCACTACAAAGAGCCGACAGAATGATAATGGGGTTGGTAAAGAGTTAGCTAACAGGAGTATAAAAGAGTAGAGATGTTATCAACAGTTGATTCTCATGGGATATTTATGGTACTTACACTTGATTGATTAATTAGACATACACGGTTACACTGCTTCCAATTTCATCGTAAATATAGCAGTATGTTTCCGATTCATCAAAAACATCGTGGGGGAAGATATAGTGGGTGTTCTTTGGCTTTCTTTGATTTATTTTCGAAAACCCTTTTCCTTCATGAGTGTCTGCAATCAAGGGGAAGAAATGAGACGGTCAGTGGTTCAAACGTCTTACTTTGGTGTTATTGTCTCAACTTTCATAGGTTGTTTTGTGTTTAGTTACCTACATATGATGCTTTAACCGCATTATGAATCCTCACACAGGGTCATATTATCGAGTATTCGTACATACACAGGTGATTAGTTTTTCGATAGACCGCAACAATCAAGGGGAAGAAGTAGTTATTTCATCTTTCGTGGTTTGTTTTGTGTGAAGCGTCTAAATACGTGAGAAGATCTTGCTGATTTCTTGCATGTTACCCCCGAATGGATTTTCCGCATTGTGGACAACTGTAATTACGTGACTAGTCAGATTTGCTTGGTGTGTTTTAATGTTCGTCTACAAATTCCGTTGCGCACTTAAAACTTCGAAAGTTAGAAGACATGTTAACTACATAAAAATTTCGAATCTATGAAGACAAGGTTTGAGGGAAGGCGATTCGAAACTTCGCCAAAAAAGTGTCTGAGAAGTCGCTAAATACATGTAGTATGAATTGGGGGAAGTTAATCCAATTCATACATATTACATCATTTGCCTACAAGTGAAGAAAAGTTCTCAAGTCGAGGTACAAGATGAAGACAAAGAGCTTCAACTGTAGTCATCATCAGCATTTGAAGAGCTTATGAAAACCTTTCTTTATTTGTATTTGTACTTGTGTTGTAAGTAATCTCTTATGTCGTCCCATTGTGGGAAGATTGTTGGGATCGCTCCTAACACGTAAATGGGACGACATTTACGGGATTACATTAGTTATCATGTTAGGCACATACGCAGGAACTAGACCCGTAAAGTATGTAAAGTCATGTGTATGTTGCCATATATATACCTTCCTAGACTTCACTAGGAGGGTGAAGCTTAGTGTGTAATTTACTCTTTCATCATCAATAAAACACATATTCTTTCACTTTCTCCCCCACTCTTTCTTTAACTATGACAACCATGTTCTTCCATTTATCAAAACCTCTCGAATCACATAATCAACCTAAACAATGATCCAACAAGATGTTTATATAAATAAATTTCGACAACCCGTGTATTACACGAGTCTTAAACTAGTATTGATTTAAACTTTGTATACTTAAATGTATAATTGACTTTCTTCACGTAATAGTTAACTAGTGATTCAGAGTGGATCCCGTTAAAAGAAAGTTAGATTGAGAAATGTGAAAAAGATTTCTGGCAACGTATTTTAAGTGATAAGAAAGAAATTTAAAAAAATATACATTCATTTTTGTAAGTGCATTAAACATATGGGTATGTTTCCCTCTCATACATCTTATTTACTATTATTTCTTAACTCTAGTTAAACAAATATATAAAAGATTTTGCTAACAACAATATTATAGGTTGTGGTTAAGCATTCCATGATTAAAAGTTTAACAATTAAAGAACACTAAACATATCATGTTTAACATTACATTTCATATTTAAAATAAATAATGTGTATAATTATAAAATATACTAGTTAATTTAATGTTAATTTGTTAATTATTGAATGAGTAACCACAACCAATAAAATTGTTGTTATGAAACATATTTCAATATAACAATTATTAACTTCAACTCTAGTGTAGATGAACAATAGAGTTTGAAGCAACTTCAAAACACCCTCTCAACTTTAAAGAAATTATAATCAAACCCAATTTGATAGTTTAGCAAAATTTCCGAAACAATCTTTTATTTAGAGAAATGACAAATTAACTTCTTGTCTATATTTTAAACATTTTTTTTTGTGTTTTTTGGTAAATCATTAAAATTTATATCATAACTTCTTACACATCGTTTCATTTGTTTTTCTTTTTTTCTAAATTCGTTTACAAGAAGAATAAAATAAACGTGTATATATTTAAGATCTCAAACATAATGTTATCACTATTCGTACTATGAGTTAAGATCAAGAAAAAATTACACGTTTGGTCCCTATGGTTTGCCCAAAATAACAACTTTAGTCCCTAAGTCACTTTTATTACACCAGCAGTATCTAATTTTGAAACTATGCACACTTTTGGTCCCTAAAATGGACGGACGTTTATTTCGCCCGTTATCTCATTAAAATACAAGGGTAAACATGTCTTTTTGCATTTCTCACCCACTTTCCCACCCTATTTATTATCACAACCTTCCCCGCCCAAAATGAAACCCAGTTAACCAAGAACACCCAAATTAAAAACCCTCCCAAAGTGACATTCCCAATTAAAAAACCCTAGATCTCACATACTCAAATTAAAAATCATATAACACCTAAAGTCTTCGTCAATCATGGTATTCTGCAGATGTGGACGAGTTTGCATAGTCAAGACTTCTTGGGCAAGTGTCTCACCCAGTCGGCGTTTCTGAGTTGCCCCAAACAGGATCACGATGTGGGTGGAATGATTGGGTTGATCCACCAATGTGTGATCGTCTTTGCATAAATTATACCGGATTGTTAAGGGCTAGGAATAGGCATGAAAGCGCCATTGAAGAATTGACAAGGGAACTTAGAAAGACCAAGATGTATTTGATGTTTAGTTGGCTAGGTTTTCTCTGTGTTGTGGTCATTTATCTATTGGGTTAATGAATGTTTTAGATTAGATTTCTAAGATATGTTTTGGGTCAAGTATGGTTGTTGTAAGATGGTTGTTGGTTAGGTTTTCTTTGTATTGTCTTTTGGGTTAATGTAAGATATGTTTTATGACATCTATTTGGTATAATTTTTCTACAATGGTGCACTTGCTGTTATGTTTTGCCTTTTGTTTGACTTAAAAAGTCAACATTAACTTTGTTGTACTGAAAAGTGATATGTCAAGAAATAATTGATATACTGAAAAAGTCTTACATAGCATAAAGTGATATGTCAAGAAACCATTTTGATTACTAATAGTCTTACATAGCATAAAGTAAAACAAGTTTGACTAATGCAAGTCAAACTTAATCTGTAAAACCCTAAAATCTCAATCGCGTGAAATGACAATTTTGCCCTCAAACTAAAAAATTATACAAACTCGGGAAACACTTCAACATCGTTTAACAACTTATATCTTCAATAATATATTCATCCATTATGAAGTAATTAACTTATGATATTAATTAAAAGAACATGAAAGATTAAATCCTAAGTAACAAGTAAGCATACCAAAATGTACCCAACTAACTTGGTCTACAAAAGAGACTAGATGCATGATAAGAGATAAGTTTGGAAAATCATTAAACTTGGTCTTCCCCCTATGTGGCCGGCCTATAGGCTCCCCCTAATTACTCTCTCAATCAATTTCATTAATCTCTCAATTATCATTCCATATTCATTTTAAAAACACAAGAACCCTAAAGTATTCTCTCCTCTCTCTCCATTGGCGGCCATCATTTTATTCCATCATCTCCATCCGAATTTCTTACAAACAAAAGGTTTCTAGGAGGCTCGTGATAGTGTGTGATCGATTGGTGGACGTGGGGATTGTGTTTGGTTCGAAATTAAGCTTGGTCGTGGGTTTGTTATTGTGTACGTGGGGTTTGTGTAGCCAAGGAGGCTTGGTTTTGATCGTGTTGCTTCGATTCTTGTTTCTTTGTCACGTTCACGCTACAAGGGTAACGTATCATCATCTCTCATATCTTCCTTTTGTTTCTTGTCCAATTCGTGGCCATGGAAGTATTTTCTAGGGCTTGTATTTGAATTATAAGTCACATAAAATCATAAGTACTTGTCACATGAAAAGGTAAAACAAGAGTACATAAAACCTTGATTATTAATCTTTATAAATCGTATGATGTATGATATGTTAATATGAATACAAAACTGAAATTAGTGTTTCTTTATGTCGACTTATATGTATGTTAATAAAGGGTTTAATGTGCTTGAGAAACTATACGAATACGTATGTGATTAATGGATTCGATAACGAATGAATTACGGGCTTGTTTTGATTTGATTAAGGGGCGTACAAAACTGATTTTGGGGAGGGATGTTTCGAATTAAAATGTTATCACATAATGAGTCTTATAATCTTGTAATAATCGAGCTAAAATGGTTTAGAACGGATACGGTAATCATAATCTAAAACTAGGGTTTTGTAATTCATGATTTAATAAAGTTAAGGGGTTATTTTGTAAATTATGAAACTTGATGGATTAACTTGTTAATATAGTAACTAAATGGATTTAATGAATAAAATGAGTAAACTTGCTATATTTACACTTTTAACCCTATACTTTACATTATTGACATTTTAAACCCTAAACTTTTGTAACTTGTCATAAATGATCCTTAAATCATAATAATACTCATTTTCATTATTTAACTATAGATAAGTGACTAAAGTTACTAAATATGGAAACCTGCTAATTATGGAAAGTTACTAAATATGAAAACCTGCTAATTATGGAAAGTTACTAAATATGGAAACCGCTAATTATGGAAAGTTACTAAATAGGAAACACGCTAATTATGGAAACCGCCTAAAATAGAAAGTTGCCTAAAATAGAAAGTACTTAAAATGGAAAGATTACTAAAATGGAAAGCCGTCTTAAACGAGTAATCGATTCTTATAGAACGTTATTTAATTCATATAGGTTCCGGCGACAGGATTGATCTCTTTCTTGATTTTACTTTCATTGTGATTTGCTTGAATAAAGGCATGATATTCGACCTTATCTCTTAAGGTTTCTCGTGATTCTTATACATCTTCGATATTAGCTTGAAATGTTACGTTGTACTCTAAGCCTCATGATTAGGGCTTCCTATGACTTTGCTATGCTCCCTATGATATGAAACCTTTGATATGAACCTTGATATGAAATTCGATATGAAACTATGATATGAAACTTTGATATGAAATCGATATGAACCCTTATGATATGATATGCTTTGACCCTTCATCGACACCCGAGCTAAAATATGTTTCCTAGTCGAAGGTAACTGACCGTGTCATTGATGCACCAATGGCATGACTCCGGTGTGTATGAGTGATGATACACACCGTCCCCTATTATGATATGTTATGATATGATTTGATATGTATATGTTTTGGCCATCGGGGCGTATGGATGCATCCTAGATATGATATGTTTCGAGGATTTGATCGATTGGAGCTTTGTCTGGTGAATGATGTCGGGTGCGATCCGCGTCTTCACATTTCTGGGAGTTGATCACTCCATGGTTACTTGAGGTCTCCCCTCCTATATATGGTATTCCGAGGTCACCCCTCGGGATACAACTGTTATGATATGATATGATATGTGTATGATATGATATGGGCTCGTGGTTGAGGACTGACCTTTCTTTTCCATTTCTATTCGTTATCCTTTGTTATGCCTTACGATATTCCCATATGCACCTTATGATTATGCTACCTTCGTTACTTACCCTTCGATTATTCGTTTGTTATATATATCCGCTCACCGGCTTTTAAGCTCACCGCGTTTTCTTTCCATGCGGTAATTGCTTAGATGTGGGATTCTTAGCTATGGGTTTGAGTGATGAGCGGATATGCGGACTTATGGCTTTAGTCATCTTAGTTTCTACTTCATTATGTTGACATTATTTAGACTCGGTTTATGCTTATTTATGTCTTGGATTATTCCTTTGATTTCCTTTGAACTTATGTAACGTTTAAGTCGTGTTGGCTGGATTTTCCTTTGGTTAATTATTTAAGACTTCCGCTGCTTTGTTATGTTCATTATGTATGCTTTGATATGACACCATTTTGTAATACTTCTACCCTTAGCGGGTTGGGGTGTTACAATTATGGTATCGAGCCAGTTTACGACTTGTAGTCGGGACTGTGACATATGGACCCTAAGCGTTATCCGTAGAGCTTAAGTTTTGTTGGTGAGGTTTGGGTAGATTCTAGGTTCATTTTCATCATTTCGTTCATGATCTTCATCTTATTTTCCTAACCTTTGCTAATCGCTTAATGAACTCTTCGATGGTCCAAACTCAAGGAACGGCGACGACAACGGGATGGACATCCCAATTTGAGCTTTGATTGCACGCGCCCGCCCCGCTATGCGAGATCGTTGCTACCATCACTAATAACGTTCGGAATGGCGCTAGTTCTTGGTGGGGATAATGGTGGGGTGCTAACCCACCTACACCCATTCATGTATGGATCGGGCTTCAACAAACTTAAGCCAATTCCTTTTCGCCGCGACTTCACCTAATGAGGCAGAGGATCGGATCACGCACTTGGAAAAGCTTTTCAATGTCTTTGGGTTGTGGTGATGAGGTGAAACCCGACTTGTCGCCTTCAAACTCGGGGTGATGCCCTAAAGCGGTGGAAGGCCTATCTCTTGTCCAAAGAAGAGAACTTTCTCGATACTTGTGCTTGGAATACCTTCAGGACATCTTCTATAAAATGATTTCGAGTCGAATAATTGCGATATGAAAGTGGAGTACGGGTTACATCGAGTTGGATAAGGAAAATTCTCACCAGTATATGCAACGATTTATGAGGATGGTTGGGTTTGTAGGTGCCGCATTCTTTGGAGATGCTCGTCGTCGTGCTCGTAAGTTCAAATGGGGTTAAAGCAGTGGGTGCTAGGCAGGATGATCAACCATCGAGATATCGAGGCGGCTGCAGCTATGATGATGCCCGCAACATCGAGTTATTGCATAAGGAGCGTGGTTACAACAAAAGGAACAGGGATGGGGATCGATTCATCCTCGGGTCGACAGACCAAACCTCGGGAGTTCGTGGGTAGACATGACCGTGGTCACGACCGTGGGCGTGTGGATACTAGGGCACATGGTTCTCGAGGTACGACAGATCGAAACGACCGCCGTGGTCGTGATGGTGGGGTCAACGCCGGGTTGGGACCAATCTTATCGTGGTGGTCGGCAGGACCGCTCTTCCGGTTCGTCATATCGGTAGGTCTACTGAGGTTTTGCCTCCTCCTCCACTTTGCAACACTTGTGGTAAGCCTCATCCCGCATTTGCTTCAAGGCCATAGGTGGTTGCTATGCATGTGGATCTACTACTCATAGGGTGAAAGATTGCACTCGTGGAAAGTGACTACTCGGAAACACGCCAAACCGGCTCCGACTAAGGGCCGTGTGTTTTCACGTTACTCGGGACCAAGCAATAACACCTGTACCATTACCCAGGCATTATTTATATTGGTGATATTTCGCCTTTACCTATTTGATACCGCGCCACGATTCTATGATATCTACTTTGTTAGTAAGGAAGTTAAATATGACACCCACACCTTTGTTAAACCGAGTCTCTATTTTCACCCTATGAAAACCAAGTGCTTATTGATCGCGAGTACGTGGATTGTCCTTACGCTTCGATGATGGTATTCGCTCGCTAATCTTCTTCCCTTGGATATGTTTGATTTCGATATTATTCGGGTATGGATTGGTTGGCCTTGCATAGGGCTACCATTGATCGCTATGCTCGAATTGTTATCTTTGGTAATATTCATCAACCCGATTTCGTTTATCACGGTGCTCAACCACCCAAGCCGCTTAAGATCATCTCGGCTATGAAAGCTCGCACTCTCATTTCGCATGGTTGCCTTGGTTTTCGGAATCCATTAAGGATACTTCTGAAGTTCCTACCATTGAAAGTCTTTCATTGTACGCGAACTTTCCGACGTTTTCCCGATGAACTTCCCGGTATTGCTCGCTAGGGAAGTTGAGTTTGGCATCGATTTGATTCTGGTGCCGAACCTATATCTAAAGCTCCTCACCGTATGGCACCGATCGAATTGAAGGAGTTGAAGGAACAGTTGCAAGAACTATTGAGAACGGCTTTATTCGCCCGATGTTTCACTTGGGGCGCACGGTGTTATTTGTTAAGAAGAAGGATGGGAGTATGAGGTTGTGTATTGACTACCGTGAGTCGAACCAGTACATTATCTCAGAACCGTTATCCCTTCGCGCATCGACGACTTGTTTGATCAATCGTGGTGCAAAATTCTCTCTAAGATCGATTTGAGGTCCGGTTATCATCAATTACGTGTGAAGGAGCAAGATGTTCCTAAGACCGCGTTTCGTATCGCTATGGCCATTATGAATTCTTGGTTATGCCGCTTGGTTTGACTAACGCACCGCAGTTTTCATGGATCTTATGAATCGTGTTTTCCACGAGTACCTCGATAAATTTGTAATCGTCTTCATCGATGACATCCTTGTGTATTCTAAGAGTGAGGTCGAGCACAGAAAGATCTTCAGATAGTATTGGAGACTCTCAGCAGAGGTTGTATGCAAAATTTTCTAAGTGTGAATTCGGCCGAGCCAAGTTGCTTTCCTTGGTCACGTTGTGTCTGCCGATGGTATCAAGATGGACACATCTAAAGTCGAGGCTATCACAAATGGTCGAGACCTACTACCGCGACGGAAGTGAGAAGTTTTCGGCCTTCTTGGTTATTACCGTCGTTTTGTTGAGGTTTCTCTCGATTGGCGCTACCTTTGACGAATTGATGAGAAAGGGAAAAGTTTGAATGGACGGAGGAGCGTGAAAAGAGTTTCGAGGAGTTGAAACGGAGATTGGTTCTCGCTACTGCTTTGACACTTCCATCGGGTTCCGGAGGTTTTCAGATTTATAGCGATGCGTCAAAGAAAGGGTTGGGTTGTGTGTTGATGCAGCATGGTAAGGTGATTGCCTATGCTTCGAGGCAATTGAAATCGTATGAGGAGAACTATCCCACGCATGATTTAGAGTTGGCTGCAGTGGTTTTTGCCTTAAAGATTTGGAGGCATTACTTGTACGGTGAGTCGTGTGATATCTTTACTGACCACAAAAGTTTAAAGTATATATTCACACAAAAGGAACTCAATATGAGACGGCGGAGATGGCTAGAGTTTAAGGATTAAGACACTAACATTCAAGATCACCGGGTAAGGCTAATGTGGTTCTTGATGCACTAAGCGAAAGTCGGGTATGATTGCTAGTTGGAGATCGAACCTGTGGTCCTTCATGATCTTGAGCTTATGGATGTGGAATTTTGTTTTCGGGTTATGATGGTTATTAGGCGAGCTTGAAGGTTGAGTCCAACCTTATATTGCGGATTAAGGAAGCTCAGAAGGATGATGGTGAGCTTTGGTCTATAGTTCAGAATATTGAGGCGGGTAAGCAGACTGAGTTCAGTGTTGATGGTTTCGGTGTTGTATGGTATGAGGACCGACTTTGTGTTCCGAATGATCCTGCTTTGCGAGAAACTGTTTTGTCGGAGGCTCATAGTTCCCCTTTTACTATTCATCCTGGTTCTACCAAGATGTATCGGGATCTTAAGCAACATTTCTGGTGGAATGGTATGAAGCAAGATGTGGCTTCATTTGTGGCTAGGTGTATGACACATCGTGAGTTAAGATTGAGCATCGAGGGCTAGTGGTTTATTGCGGCCGTTAGATATTCCTACATGGAAGTGGGAAGAAATCTCCATGGATTTTGTCACAGGTTTGCCTCTACTCGAGAAAAGACATGACGCGATTTGGGTGGTTGTTGATCGACTAACCAAATCGCTCATTCTTACCTATCCAGGAAAGATTATCGTGTTAGTAGATTGGCGGAGATTTTTCACAGGAGATTATTAGATTGCATGGTACTCCTACCGCTATTGTTTCCGATAGAGATCCGCTTCACGCCACGCTTTGGAAGAGTCCGCAGAAGCTTGGGGCACGCGTCTTAAGTTCAAGATCGCTTTTCATCCTCAAACCGATGGTCGACCGGAGGACCATTCGTACTCTTGAGGACATGTTGAGGGCTTGTGCATTGGAATGGTGGGAACCGGGATGAGTATCGTGCTTGGTGGAGTTGCCTACAACAATAGTTGGCACGCTAGCATCAAGGGAGCACCGTATGAGTTGTTATATGGGAGGAAATATAGAGCACCTATTTGTTGGAATGAGGTAGGTGAGCGCTCGATTGAGGGCCCCGAACTCATTGAGATTACTAATGAGAAAGTGGCGATTGCTGGGAGAGATTGAAGGAGGCTCGTTCACGGAAAAGAGTTATCTTGATAAGCATAGCGCGACTGAGTTTAGTGTTGGCGATCGTGTTTTTCCGAAAGTTTCGCCGTCCGTGGTATTAAGCGTTTTGGAATCAAGGGCAAGCTCGGTCCTCGATTCATCGGACCTTCGAGATTACGGATCGATTGGGAGGTTTCCTACCGTCTAGCTCTACCTCCTCGTTATCTCATGTGCATGACGTGTTTCATGTATCTCTGCTGGGATACAACTACCATCCGTTACATGTGGTTTCCTATCCTTTGGATCGATTCACCAGATATGTCCTTACCGGAAGAACCCGAAGTTATTTTAGATCGACGAGATCGAATCACGAGAAACAAAGTAATTCCGTTTGTTAAGATTCTTTGGAAGAATCACCCAGCGTGAAGCTACAGGAGACCGAGGAATCTATGCGAGCTAGTTATCCACATTTCTTTTCATCATCGGGTATGTCTTCGTTTATTGCTTCGTTTCCTTTTCAATTTCGAGGACTAAAATTTTCTTTTAGAGGAAGAGTTGTAAAACCCTAAAATCTCAATCGCGTGAAATGACAATTTTGCCCTCAAACTAAAAATTATACAAACTCGGGAAACACTTCAACATCGTTTAACAACTTATATCTTCAATAATATATTCATCCATTATGAAGTAATTAACTTATGATATTAATTAAAAGAACATGAAAGATTAAATCCTAAGTAACAAGTAAGCATACCAAAATGTACCCAACTAACTTGGTCTACAAAAGAGACTAGATGCATGATAAGAGATAAGTTTGGAAAATCATTAAACTTGGTCTTCCCCATGTGGCGGCCTATAGGCTCCCCTAATTACTCTCTCAATCAATTTCATTAATCTCTCAATTATCATTCCATATTCATTTTAAAACACAAGAACCTAAAGTATTCTCTCTCTCTCCATTGCGGCCATCATTTTATTCCATCATCTCCATCAATTTCTTACAAACAAAAGGTTTCTAGGAGGCTCGTGATAGTGTGTGATCGATTGGTGGACGTGGGGATTGTGTTTGGTTCGAAATTAAGCTTGGTCGTGGGTTTGTTATTGTGTACGTGGGGTTTGTGTAGCCAAGGAGGCTTGGTTTTGATCGTGTTGCTTCGATTCTTGTTTCTTTGTCACGTTCACGCTACAAGGGTAACGTATCATCATCTCTCATATCTTCCTTTTTGTTTCTTGTCCAATTCGTGGCCATGGAAGTATTTTCTAGGGCTTGTATTTCGAATTATAAGTCACATAAAATCATAAGTACTTGTCACATGAAAAGGTAAAACAAGAGTACATAAAAACCTTGATTATTAATCTTTATAAATCGTATGATGTATGATATGTTAATATGAATACAAAACTGAAATTAGTGTTTCTTTATGTCGACTTATATGTATGTTAATAAAGGGTTTAATGTGCTTGAGAAACTATCTAATCGTATGTGATTAATGGATTCGATAACGAATGAATTACGGGCTTGTTTTGATTTGATTAAGGCGTACAAAACTGATTTTGGGGAGGATGTTTCAATTAAAATGTTATCACATAATGAGTCTTATAATCTTGTAATAATTGAGCTAAAATGGTTTAGAAACGGATACGGTAATCATAATCTAAAACTAGGGTTTTGTAATTCATGATTTAATAAAGTTAAGGGTTATTTTGTAAATTATGAAACTTGATGGATTAACTTGTTAATATAGTAACTAAATGGATTTAATGAATAAAATGAGTAAACTTGCTATATTTACACTTTTAACCCTATACTTTACATTATTGACATTTTAAACCCTAAACTTTTGTAACTTGTCATAAATGATCCTTAAATCATAATAATACTCATTTTCATTATTTAACTATAGATAAGTGACTAAAGTTACTAAATATGGAAACCTGCTAATTATGGAAAGTTACTAAATATGGAAACCTGCTAATTATGGAAAGTTACTAAATATGGAAACCTGCTAATTATGGAAACCTGCTAAATATGGAAACCTGCTAATTATGGAAACCTGCCTAAAATAGAAAGTTGCCTAAAATAGAAAGTACTTAAAATGGAAAGATTACTAAAAATGGAAAGCCGTCTTAAACGAGTAATCTGATTCTTATAGAACGTTATTTAATTCATATAGGTTCAGGGCGACGGATTGATCTCTTTCTTGATGTTACTTTCATTGTGATTTGCTTGAATAAGGCATGATATTACGACCTTATCTCTTAAGGTTTCGTGATTCTTATACATCTTCGATATTAGCTTGAAGCATTACGTTGTACTCTATGCCTCATGATTAGGGCTTCCTATGACTTTGCTATGCTCCCTATGATATGAAACCTTTGATATGAACCTTTGATATGAAATTCGATATGAAACTATGATATGAAACTTTGATATGAAATCGATATGAACCCTTATGATATGATATGCTTTGACCCTTGATCGATACCCGAGCTAAAATATGTTTCCTAGTCGGGAAGGTAACTCCGACCGTGTCATTGATGCACCAATGGCATGACTCCGGTGTGTCACAGTGATGATACACACCGTCCCCTATTATGATATGTTATGATATGATTTGATATGTATATGTTTTGGCCACTGGGGCGTATGGATGCATCCTAGATATGATATGTTTCGAGGATTTGATCGATTGGAGCTTTATGCGGTGAATGATGTCAGTGCGATCCGCGTCTTCACATTTCCGGGAGTTGATCACTCCATGGTTACTTGAGGTCTCCCTCCTATATATGGTATTCGAGGTCACCTCGGGATACAACTGATATGATATGATATGATATGTGTATGATATGATATGGGCTCGTGGTTGAGGGTGACCTTTCTTTTCCATTTCTATTCGTTATCCTTTGTTATGCCTTACGATATTCCCATATGCACCTTTAATCAAGACATAAGTATTTGAGTACACAACAGACACAAAAGTTACATAGCAAAACCAAAAGTTGAGTACATAAACATACACTAAAAGACACATAGACTAAGCATACATCGAACTAACACCCTTTTCCATTCTTTTTCTTCTTTTGTGGTCCTTTACCACCACCGCGACTCTCTTTTTGAGGTCCCACTTCAATGAAGGTTTCTTTTCTTTGGGGCACTTGCATCAGTAGGTTGTGTTGATGCAGACCTTTTCCTAGCATTTGATGAACTGTATCAGCATGAGTAGATGGTGCCCCTGTTTCTTTCATTTTTTGGCCTTTACAAGATCTGCTGTTGTGGCCAAGGTTTCCACACTTCAAACATGTAACAGTTTTATATGCCCGGACGCTTTTCCACCACTCACCATTGCCTTTCTTCTTTTGTTTTCCTACATTCTTCTTGGCCTACCCACTTGTGAATGATGCTTAGGTGGAATCGGTTTGTAGGAATTTGGGATTTCTTCCACATTATCTTACCATTTATACATCCAATAGTATGATCAGTATGCCTTTTTCCAAGTAGCTAACCAATAACACCTATGGACCCACTCTTCTGGTATACCCACTTCAATCCCATTAAGTGCCATGTTGTAATTGGTTGCTACAGCATGTACACAGGGGATGCCTGTTAATTCCCATCTCCTACAACTACAAACCCTTCTAGCCACATTCACCACACATTGATCACCATGTGGTCCCTTTACCTCATATTCTTCCCCCATTCCAACCCACTGAGTAATTGTTTGCTTGGTCCATAGCACCTTTCAATATTCTAGATGCAGTAGGGGTGAGAGGGCCATCTGTTTTTGCTATAACACCTAGAACATTCACAATCCTCCTTCTCAAGTACTGTCTAATGTATTCTAAGGCACTGATTATAGGTGCATCCCTAGCATCTAATATTTTTCCATTCAAAACCTCACACATATTGTTCAACAATACATCAGATTTAGCTCTACCTGTAATCAATATATTTAAACTACTTAAGTAAACAGCAACAACTATTTAACTATAATTATGAGCTACTTAATTAAAATGCAACAAATATTACCTGAAAAATGGGATCTGGACCAAGAATCAGCAGGAATTTTTGCTAACCATTCAAATGCATCCTTATTAAACTTCTTCAGCTCCTCCATTGCATGATCAAAATGAAATACTGTTGTTGCAGTTGCACATTTCAAGCAGATCTTTATATGCTTGTCCATTCCACTTGAGCTTCATATTTTCATGTATATGCCTAAGGCAAAACCTGTGCTCTGCACTAGGAAATACCTTAGCCATTGCAGGTATGAGGCCCTATAGGAAATACACAAATGTTAGAATATTAAATGTGTATTTAGATTCCCTGAATAGGGACCATAGTTGAAATAAAAAGTCAAATGTTTACCTTTTGCCTATCACTTATAAAAGTGTAGTTAGATTCCCTGCTCAGATCTAGATCATCACCTAGACACTCCAAAAACCAAGTCCAAGAACTGGTAGTTTCTTTCTCCACAATTGCATATGCTACTGGATATATGCCATTGTTGGCATCCAATCCCACAGCAGTCAGAAGCTGTCCAGGATATGGTCCCTTCATGAATGCACCATCAAGGCCTAATAGATCCCTTCCACATTCTTTGAAACCTTTCTTTAATGGACCTAAACATATGTAGATCCTCTTGAAAACTCTTGTTTCTAGTTCAAGATCTGTGGCTCTTTCAACTTCAATCTTAACAGCTTGTATCGAGATTTGCCTTTTCAACTCTAAACAATAATCCTCAACATTGTATATTGTACATTGTAATCTCCTTAACTTGATTGAGTGCAGTGGTTTTAGCCCTAAAAGCTTTCATCCTTGACACACCAACCTCATATTGCTTCTGCAACTGGTCTTGAAGAGCTCTTGTTGGAACATCTGGGTTTTTCTCAATTTGGTCAATGATACCCTTAGACAAGAATTGGGCAGTGCAAGCCTTTATTTCTCTTGATTGAAGGCACTTGTGGTTGTCTACATATGTTCTAACTTCCCAAGTCTCAGTATTCTTAACCTTAGACACTAGTAAGACCCATGGACATTCATCTTCTGCTAGTGGTTTGGGCCTGCCTCTACCTCCTAAAGTAATACCTTTCTTACTGGGCTTACTAGGCCCAACTCTTGTTTTGCCTTTGGGCTTTCTTTGCTTCGCTTTTACTACGGTCTCATTAGGCCCATCACCTTCTAGTGTGAACACTGGAATTTTGCCCATACACTTTGCCCTAACCCTAGCCTTATCATTCCTTATCAACCGCAACTTTCTCCTAGTTTCAATAGAATGCGACCTCTCTCTCTCTTTCACTTCAAAGACTAGAAAAGTTTGACCATGATAAAAGTAATGCTTATACACAATGTTATCTCATTTTTATTTGCCTTTGGATTTCTTTAAGCTTCCTTCTCCTAATCTTTTCAATATCATTTTGTTCCTCATCCAAGCACTTTCAAGAATTTCATTATCTACCACCTCAACATCTTACGCTATTGGTGTACAATCATCTTCTTCTACTTTGCTGTATGTCTCACCCACTCAACATCTTCATCTATATCAAAATGGTAATCATGCATATCAACATTAACTTCTTCTACATTGTTCTCTTCATCATCAAAGTGATCTCTGTCATCTATACTACTATCATCATCATGATCTGAGTCTTCCACATCCAGTGTTTCTCAAGGTTCATCATGCTCTACCAATGTTTCTAAAGGTTCAAAACTCTCATTATAATTCACCCTTTCATTCACATGAACACTTGACCCTTCATTCACCCTTTCATTCACATGAACACTTGACCCTTCATTCATACCTTTCATTCATCAAAGGATGAACACATGATCCTTCATTCAAAAGTTCTTCACAATACCTTCCACAAAAGGTTAAATGTACACATCATTGGGAGTCAAAATCATAATCATTCATGTTCAAAAGTTCTTCAACAATAGAGTCCATGGTTTCATGTGGGACTATCATTGGGAGTAGGAATCATGGTGGTAGTAGCAATGGTGGGGTGGGAGTGGGGTGGGAGTTGGAATGGCGGTGGTTGTAGCAATGGTGGGGTGGGAGTGGGAATGGCATTAGTAGCGAGGGTAGAGGGTTTATGGTATTCTAACAACATGATTTTTTATGGGGACTTTTTTGATGGGGAGGAATGGGAGTTTCGGAGGTAGCTCTTCAATAACAACAAGAGCTTCTAGCCTGGGGATCAAATGAATGAGCGTTTTGATACATCATGTTCACAATAAACCTTAATCAACTTATTGTCCTTTGTATACCTAGCTAAACCTTGTACATCAACATCATTTCCTAAAGCTCTTAGTCCAAATTCTAAATCAAGACCAGAATCGATAATGATAGTAAATAACTTCTTCCTCATTGACATAACCTAATTCACCATTACATCATTCAACTCATGTACGTAAAACTCATCCATATCAAACCCATCAACATACGAAACCAAACCATTAACATACCTCCTTTCATCATGGTCTTTAAACTTTCCAAAGATGATGTATTTTCATAGAAAACATAGTAGGGTGTCCTTCTGAAAATGCAATAACAAAACCACAATTAATATCATGTTTCCAAGGTAATGTCAATGAAATACATTATTTAACACATTAGTTTTCATGGTTTATTTACCGTATGCTTTCAGGGGTCCATTTCCTTCATGCTTCTCTCGTATTCTCCAGTGATTACCAACCATTTATTTAATTTCAGCTGATCAATTTGGGGGTTTGATTTCTAGGGTTTATAATTGATCGGATTTGGGATTTGGGTTTATTTGGGTAGCAGTGTAGAGAAATGGGAGGGAAATAATAAGTCAACGAGGTGGGTGTCTATTATTAAAGGATGAGTTGAAAAGACAAGTTTACCCTTGTATTTTAATGAGATAACGAGCCAAATAAACGTCCGTCTATTTTAGGGACCAAAAGTGTGCATAGTTTCAAAATTAGATACTGCTGGTGTAATAAAAGTGACTTAGGGACTAAAGTTGTTATTTTGGGCAAACCATAGGGACCAAACGTGTAATTTTTCTAAAAATCACTTTCCACCTCTTTTTTAAAAATAAAATATCTTGCAAACGGTAAATCGTCAAGTGAAAAAAATACACCATTGCGACAAGTATTTTTTTCATCTTTCAGTAGATGTGCACTTCGATATACTTTTGACGATTTTTTTTTTCATTATTTTTTTCGAGTTACGTCTGGAAAAATCACATGTGATTTCATAAATCACATGTTATTTTTTTAGACGTAATTGAAAAGAAAAAAGAAAAAAAAAATCGTCGAAAGTATATTAAATTGCCCATCTTTAGAAAGATTATTTAATTATTGTCGCGATGATATGATTCATTTTGTGTAACGCTTAATGGTTTGCGACATATATAATTTTAAAAAAAAAATATATGAAAGTGTAATTGTTTTCTTTTTTTATCAAAAAATGAATGACAATAATTGGTTCATTAAATATTTAAAAAATATTATATGTTTGGCGCAATGGCAGGGGCTGGGCCTGGGGCCTGGAGCTTGGGCTGGGGCTGGGGCTTTTATTATAAGTTGAAGTTGAAATTTGTATTTTTGTAAACTTGTTTGGCAAATGGGCTTAAGCGTAAGCTTATTATTGCAAAATTACTAAAAAGAACATGAGTTTTTGTATATGTTAGATATTTTTGTGGGTACATAAGTAATTTATTGTTCAAAAGTAGGGATGGAAACGGGTCGGGTTCGGGGCGGATTTTAGTGAACGCGTACCCGTACCCGTTTATAATATCCACACCCGAACCCGCCCCAATACCCGATGGGTACCCAATTATTATTATCCATCAGGTTATCGGTTTTCCCCGCAGGTATCGGTTATCCCCAATTAAATCATCGTTGTACAAATTTGCGAGCATCAAGTTAAAAAACTCAACCTAAAAACTTTGAATATATTAAAAAACTTTAATATATTCAAAGTTTTTAGAAGTTAAAGAAAACGACTTCAATATTTGTAAAATTTAAAGATTAAAGAGTTAATGTGTCATGTGTGTGAGAATTAAAGCGTCAAGTGTGAGTGTTAATTTAATTGTTTTTAATTACCAAGATATAGGCTATTAAGGAATAGAGTAGAAAAAAATTTACAGAAGGTTAAGAGCTCAAAACTTATTTGGACTTTATATAAATTACCAAAAAAAGCGGTACAAATTGTATACGGGTGCGGGTAAGCAGGCGGGTATTACTAGAACCCGTGAGCGAACCCGTGACGAAAAGAAAAGAATATTTGTGCCCAACCCGCTGAACCGCCCCGAACCCGACCCAACCGGTTCGGGTTTGATTCCCCATCGGCCGGTGCTTTTGTCATCCCTATTCAAAAGCATCTGTCTAAAGTTTTTAGCCCCTTTTATGGGGCTAAAGTTTTAAGCCCCTTTTAGAGGCTTATGATTTCATAAGCCCACATAACAAACGAGACTTATTTTATAAACCGACTTATTTTAAAAGCCCAAACCCCATAAGCCCCTAGCCAAACACAACCTATGGGTATGTTTGGCGCAATGGGTTGGGGCTTGGGCTGGGGATTTTATTATAAACCGAAGTTGAAATTTGTATTTTTGTAGACTTGTTTGGCAAATGGGTTGGGGCTGAGGTTTATTATTGCAAAATTAATAAAAATGATATAATTAAATAAGTTTTACAGTATATGTTAGATATTTTTGTAGTTAAATATATAATTTACGGTTCATAAGTCCCGGGCTAAAGTTTTTAGCCCCATTTTATGGGGCTAAAGTTTTAAGCCCCTTTTAGGGGCTTATGATTTCATAAGCTCGCATGACAAACGAGATTATTTTATAAACCGGCTTATTTTAGAAGATCAAGCCCCATAAGCCCTTCCCTAGGGGTGTCCAAAAAAACCGAGGAACCAAAAGAACCGAAGAACCGTACCGGTACCGATCGGGAACGGGACCGTATATTAGAACCATGGTACGGTTCTTGGTTCCTAAAATTCCAAAATTTCGGTTCTCGGGACGGTTCGGGTCGGAACCGTTCGGTTCCGGTACTTTCCCGAAAGAACCGACTTTTACGAAAATATGTAATTTTATAGGCTTTGTTTGGAACATTGTGTACATGCAAGTATTTGACCTTTTAAAAAAATAGAAAAATATCCTACCTAAACCTAACAACCCATAAACCTTAACCTTTAATCCATTGATTACATTCAAATATTCAAACATTATTTATCAACATGAAAATATGTTTTTTCTAAACTAGAATATCGAGTATGCGAATAGCCGCATATTGAACAATTTTATGTTGCTCAGTAACTACTAACAAGAGGTTGTAGTTAATTGTTGGTATTTATTTTTCATTAAATGTAATGATAAAATTCGAAAAACCATTAACGATTATGGCGTCCTTGCATGATATATTGTCGTAGTATAAGTTATTGTAAAATTTAGTCGCGTGATTGATATATAATATTCCCAATGAGTTTGCAATTATTTTGTGGATAATGAGTTTCTTATTCTAGGATATATGTTTTTGTTTGTTTGTAAGTCAGTTGTGGAATATTATTAAGGCGGTCAACTTCTTTCAAGCTTCTACGAACTAAGTACCATAATTTCACATCCGTCCAAACATATTTTTTAACACTTCGTACTTATGGGAATTATCGAAAATTCCGCATCGGAACCGAAGATGCATCGTAACCGAACCGAAAACTTGGGACGATTCTTGGTTCCACTTTTTCCTTATTTTCGGTTCTCGGTTCTTTCGGTTCGGTTCCGGTTCGGAACGATTCAAGTCTAATGGACACCCCTACTGCTCCCCACACACACCCAAAGTGTGGGTAAACATATTGTTAAAAAAAACAAAATCGCAACTTTATTGTGTGAATCCAACATTATTGCTTGAAAATATTACGGAATACTATTGTATCACAAAATAAGTCGTATATTATTATTATTAAGCAAATAGTTGCTATCGATGAAGTTCTAATAATGTGTTGGGAGTTAACGTGTTAATATCTAAATGGCTGACCAATTAAATTCGAAAGAATATACACTTTAAATTATATGAACCTACGTAATCATAACATTATTGGTTGGATAAATCTTATGTACGTGTTATCCAGAAAACATATTATTTCGTTCTTTTTTGTTCGTCTAAACTAAAGTTGTTACTAGAGTATTATTTAAATTTGGTCAGAAGTAATTGTTGATAATGAAATGGCAGGTGATAGGGATGGTAGTGATATGTGATGTTAGGTGGTAGCAGCCAACCGATGACCGTTAGAAAGTTCCTTGATATTTACTCAATATTCATCGTTTATTCCAACAATACTAGTAATTGAACAAAAGAAAATACTACAACTTTAGAAAATCAATGTTAACATCTGAATTAAAGTAGATATTTGCTAAAAAAAATTAAAGTCGATAGAACCTCATTTCTAAGACTAATATAAAATTAATCGTAAACTAACTAACTTATGAATTGGATATAAGTAAACATTAACTTCAGAATTAGTATAATTGCCGTTCAAAAAAAAAACACTTCAGAATTAGTATATTGACAACATAGTAGTACTATATGAAAAATGCGAAATCTGCTATAAAATAGAGATAGTGAGAGGCTAAAGGTAACGAAAACTAGCATACGGCCCGAAATGACATGCGGTCCACGAATTCTGAACGAAAGAATTTCATTCGTGTAGTTTCACCTTGTTACACACGTCAACATTGACTTTATCAATTAAAGTCGCCTAACTCCTGTTGATAACTCGATGCATGTACATAACTAAAATGTTGGAGCGAAAGTACTAACTAATGCAATCAAAGAGACATGTACAGTCAGATAGATACTAACAAAAAGTTAACGAAAAAAAATATTAACTATATATTGATGTGTTCACTTTCATACAATCAAACATTTAGTCATACTCACTCCAAGTCCATGCATTACATGTTATCTTAGAGATAAAACACAAATAAAAAAAATACTACTAGTAACGTATGTATAACCTTTGGTTTAATCTACACGGCTTGTTAGTATAGTATAGTCAAGATAATGGACAAATTATCTCCTATCTCCTCCATGCAACTATATTTCGGACCATTGAATCTCATGTATCGAAAGTTATAAACATGATTAAAAGCATCGCGACAACGATGCTCAACCTTGATAATCTCAGTTCAATCTTCGAATCAACACCATCATTCGCAGAAGTGTCTGACTGCGATAAAGATTCGATGTTAAACTTTGGATTTGAGCCATAAAGCTGTTGAATTCCTTCAATGTCATCAACCTTCAAATCCAGTTTTTTTTCTCTAGGTTTCAAACTAGGGTACATCACAGCTTCTTTCACAAAACTATGAGCTAACCCTAGTACGTGCCCGATTTCATGAGTAGCAACCGATTCCAAATCGATCGCTACTCCTGACTTCTCGGATTCAAAATCCACAGCCCATGTTTCCGCGGCATCAAGATGGAGTTTCCCACTCTCGGGTGAAAATCCATGTGCTAACACACCAAGAACACCATCAAACGGCTCTCCATCGTCATGATCGCCGCTATAAAACCCTATCTTGATGTCAGAAAAGCCGTAATCTTCCGTTTCCGTGAAGTTAAGAGGAATCACTGCTGACCAACGAGAAAAAGCTTGTCGAAAAGTTACTTTTATGTCCGAAAGCTTTAAATTTGATACGATATAGTTCGGAGAAAAAGCATAAGTGAGAGTTGTTGGTATGGCACGTGACCATCTAGGCTTGCCTTTGAAGTAATTATAATGTTGGATTGCATGAAGTTTTAGTGGTGGTGACGTATCACGCATGCCACATCTAGGTAACGTCATTTGAGAGATTGTTTCATAGTCGAGGTTTCCAGTAACAGTAAGGCCGAGTTTCTTTTGGTAGCGCGTTACTGCAACCTCAAATTCATTATCGAATTTGTCACTGGAACTCGTGTTAGAAAATTTTAGGTATCCAAAATGTTGCAAGTATTTCTTGACCTCTGATATACCGTTAACATGGCTGCCTTTGCTTGTATCAATTAACTTTTCGAATTTGCGCCACGTGTGGTGGTCGACTGTGGTGATCGTGGTGGTTTCTGGCGGTGTTTTTCTCGCCTGAAAACATGTGGGATGGAAGAGGAATAGAAGAAAGAATGAGAAGAACATTGTAGGAATGTAGATATGAAAATGAAGTTAATTTGGGTTATAAAGGGGATGATGACATTTGTAGCAGCAAAGCTTGACTTGTAGACTATGTAACAAAATGTAGACTTTAGGATAAGTCATTATTAATAGAAGCAAATGTCACTTGTCAAATTTTTATGGACTCTTGATGTTAAAGGAAGTTTACATATAAAGAAAGAAGGATTTGTTAATCACAATCCTAACGTTGTTAATAAAAAGTAGTTTTATCTATCGATATCGCATATAATTAAAGTTGGTCGAGAGACAATAAATGTAAAAGATAATTCGTTGTTATAATTATTTTCTTAATTTAAGTTTAATCCACTACAATTTAGATTAGTCCAACTTGACGTGAGGGGTGTAGGGTATTGGATTGCTTATTACTCCGTATTAATTAAATTAATACTTATATTAAGCGTCATCTTTGTCAATGGCAGTTCGATGAAGCAAAAAAAAATAACTTTTAACCACTAATCTTGTCTATTTTGTCTATACGATCATTTAAGAACTCAGTATAAATTGATCAGGTTTTTTAACCTTATATTATCTAGTTGGCACCCACCACCCAACATCATACTTGCACCCACCCACCCAAGTTCCCACCATCTGTTAAAATATCGCCCCATCTCTGTAACTATTCACCAAACCTAATACATCTCACAAGAAAATCAGCCTCCCAACTCATATTACTGCAACATCAAATGCGCTCACCACATGATCCTTTCATTTCCATTCACTTATGATTGAATAGGGCTCACCACAGGGATGGTTTGAGTTCCACATTAGCGCCACAAGGATGGTGAGATAGAAGAGCTTTGAAACCGGCTACAATATCTATCAACGAGAGCTAAGGTAGGTTTTAATTCGAGTCATTCTTGTTTTGGTTGTTTGAATCGGACCAAAGAGTATGAGAATAACACCATGTTATATCTCTGCTCTTAAAGCCGAAAATAAACCGAGGTTTTAACAACTTCAAACAAACAAAAATTAGATCGATGAAGGTGGATGAGATCCGCTTTTTTTATTCAATTAAAATATTATTTGGGATTTGGAGCGAACACGTGAGAATGGATAACATAGTTGTTATATCATTTCATCTCGATTCGGATAGCCTTTAAAAGAATTATAGTGGGTCTATGATGAAAGGCGATTTTGTTGGTTAGATCTTAAAGATCTTGGTATTGCGATCTTAACCACGAAACAACTTCACGAGATCAAAGGTCATTCTTTATAAAACTTTGAGACATGGATCGATGAAAGACAACCTTGTGTGTGCGATCTAAAACTGGTCGAATATATTGAGAATCACACAAATAGTCTGAGATCTTTTGAGTCATGAAAGTGAAAGGGTTTAAGTCTTGTTTGGTTTGAATGATGGTGGTTTGTGATTGATGAGTTTTGTCCAGTTTAGATCTGATGTTTGATTATTGATGAGTTTTGTCCAGTTTAGATCTGATGTTTGGTTTGAATGCGGTTGAGATCTGATGTTTATGTTTGATTATTGAATGAGGTTTAAGTCTTGTTTGAGATGGTTTAAACTAAAAGCATCATGATGTGGACATTTTATTGCCTAGGTGTACACAAATGTGGAAATTTGACTGCCTAGGTGTACACAACCGGAAGTTGGAGGTTGACAATGTATCATAGAGACAAAATAGACAAGATTAGTGGCCAAAAGGGCTATTTTTTTTTGTTCGCTACGTCGAACTGCTTTTTGTGACAAGTATGATGCCTTAATAGGTTATTTGCCCTATTAATTAACCAAAAGTGTATATAGGATACAATAGAATTCTAGAATAAACCCAATTGAGTTGAGCCCAGAAATATCTAACACTTGGCCTGTTGGATTATGGGAGTTGGTTAACACGAGAACGACTAGAAGTGTGTGAGCATATTGAAGACACACACGTTAAACACGAGAGTACGTAATACGTTATACTTGAACTTGACCCATATTGATCCGTTAATCCTGACCCGACTCTACCAAAATCTGAGCCCGAATTGGCAGGACCATAGAGGGGCGTTTGGTGTGGGTTTGAGGATTAGGAATGTGTAGAAGAAAAGGAATGTAAGCTTGGCTTGGAGGACAAGTTATAAGCCCAAACAAGCTAGGGTTAGGAGGTTATATAAACCCCCCACTCCTATCTCATTCTAGATGGTTTTTTACACTCCTCTCCACAATAACATAACAGCCGATCCAACACCACCTTGCTGATATACCCGATCGGAATTCCTCATCCGATTAGGGTTTAGCCGAAACCCTAAATTGCATCCATTCGATCCAATAAAGTTCTAGGGTATTGTGGTTGTTATTTGTTGGTGTTTTCTGGTCGAGCAATAGTAGATTCAAGGGTGTTTCTTTGCTGCTCATCGAACAGAAAAAAGGAAAACCAAACTGCCCTTTTCATCCGATATTGGACAACAAAAGGAGTTTGGTTCTCGGGTGACCAACGGTTCTCGGACTACAAAGAATCGTTGGTTTTGGTTTGGTTTTGATCTCGAACAACACAAGGTCTTGTTTGGTTCGAGTAGGTTCAAGTTTACAAGGGTTGTTTGGACGTTGCAGGACTAGCATATCGGGCGTACTTGTGTTAAGTGTTTGTATGAGCAACCGTAGAGGTGTTTGTTTTAAAACACTTGGTTTCTTTGTTCACTAATTACTTACGGGTGTTTGCAAGGTTAGTTTTCTTGTTCCCTTTTACAACTTATTGTTTATTAATTATGTGTTAACTTAATTGCATAAACTAGATCTAAATTTCGCTGCGTACTCGTAGTGTTAAATGGTTAACATGAATATAAAATCCCAACAGTGGCATCACGAGTCATCTTGTTTTTGTGATTATGGGTTACACGTTTTAATAAACACGCTAAAAGGATGCATGAAATCTAATTAGTTATTCTTTTTCTTTTTTCTTTTTTTTTTCTTTTTGACAACTTGTTAGCCTTAATAGTTTTATTAAAAGTGATGGTCATTCACGATTAGGAACTTTGTAACGTATGTTAGATATCGTGATAGAATAGTCAACGGGCTCGTGGATTGGGCTAAGCTATTTGGTTAAACGTTAAGCTTAGCTAGCCGTTTATAATGTGTAATCCAATCCAAGTCCACGAAAGCCCAAAGAAAAGCCCAAGCAAAGCCTTTAGGGTTTTAAGTTGCTTGTACTATATATACCCTCAAATGGTCATTTGAGGGTGTGTGAGTGTGTGTGTGTGTTTTTCTTTATTGAATATACAACATCTTGTGTTTATCTTATCATCTCACATACACGAATATAACATCAAGTCACCATCTTTCTCATCTTATTTCTAAGCTTTGTTTGTGTTTGTTTCACGTGGGTATACTTGTATACGTGTTGGGTTTGCTTGGTAAAGTGATAAGGTTGATATATCGTAGTGGTCCTACACAACTATAATGCAATACTTGTCAATTATTAATAAAAAATGCCTAGACACAAACTAATTATATTAAATTGTTAATTAAAATTAATTTGTTAATTAGAATTAATTGTTAATTAGAATTATATTGTTATTAAATACATAAAATAGCATAATTAATTGTTAATTAAGTTTGCCATGATTTATATGTGTTTTTCTGGCTATAAGACCCACTCAATTGCTTATTGTGATGTATGAGGCGATCTAGGTTTCGTACCTAGTGACGGTCTTATGATTTTCCTTTTGGGGAAGACTCGCGAGAGAACTCAGATCAATATATGTTTATTAATGTTTTATGTTTATATGTTTGTGATTCCTTATGTGCATAATTATTCCGTGTATTTGACACCTAATTGTATGCAATATGGAATAATACATATCATAATCATAACATTAATAATGGTCTTTATTTACACGCATAAATACCATGCTCATTGTGAACTGCTATTTGTTTCGTGGAAAATTGTTTTTGTTAAATAAAGTGACATAAACTATTGAAACAAGTTTTTCATGAATTTAAAAACTAGACGCTATGGACACTTGGGATGTACGGTTCACCCACTAGAACAAACTATAAAGGGGGTTTAAGGAGGTGCGCACAGTCACACCTAAAGGATTTCTGGTTATTGCCTCGCGCTGACCTGGTCCTTCGCCTCCCTGCGAGTTCGATTGGAGCTACCATGAACCATAATGATCACTACAGTGTCATTACCAAAGTTTTTAAAATAAGTGTTACAAAGTTGTTTTGCATGCTTCTTTGTACACGATTTTACCACATTTATGTGAATACCCTATGTGAAAATTTTAAGTCTATGCCAACCAACTATGAACATGTGCATTTGGCTTGACCTCTTTGGTCAGACCTTAGGGTCATTCCAACCCATGGTAATTATTACTCATTGGTCATACCTTTGGTGATTTTTGCAAGTTCTTACTTGCTCGACTTATTTCGAGTATGCTTGGTCAGACCTTGGACCCGAGGCATAAGATGAGACTAAACATGCTCATGACATTATTACTTGTCTACTAATGTCTAAATCAGTCTCATAAATCTAAGAGTTGCATTGTGCAATTAACGCTCGTCGCTTACCTCTTGCCCTACTTAGTTACTCATTGGTCAGACCTTTGGTAAATAAGTGGGAGGTCAAGATGAATCTTAGTCTTAGTTAGTAATTAATTGGGTAGTTAATTCTTTTAAGAATGTAATTATCGAAAATACTATAATTGAACTTTCTATGTTACGATTAAATTGTGTTGTTGCAACATAATTCGTAAACAAAGTTGTTTTCTTAAAAAGACAAACTCAGTCTCTTTTCCTGGTAAGAGGAGTGAGACTTACCTATCTTTTCTCCTTAGTTGACAAACTAAGATAGGATTACAAATTGTTAAACTCACTTATGATCTTTCATTACCCTTTTAAGGTCTAGAAATAATTGAAAGATAAAATATTTTGTGTAACTAGAAAACATTTTGTTTATAGCTACCAAAATAAATGACATCCTGCACTTGTCACGATGTATGAGTTTAAACCGCAAAGAGTAAAGAAATTACTAGAATATTCGTTAAGTAATTTTCTTGGACTCTTATTATTCCTAAAGTGCTAAATACCCTTGGGGCTATGTAGACGATAAAGGAGGAATCATATGCTAAATAATTCAAGTTAAATGACAGTATGAATGGCTAGTCCCTCATCTACATAAGTAGAACTTCATATACTCTGTTCAATACTTAAGTACATTGCTACTTGTAGGCATTCGAAGAGAAAATGAAAGTATATAAAATTGCTATATGCTTTCTACTGTAAATGTAACACTTACATTGTTGACAAATCTTGTGGGAGCATTGCATTTTATTACTGAAATAACATTCATGTAATGTTGTCAATTTCAGTGGGAGCTACCAGATTTACTTTCTTGTTAGTCACCCATATCATTTCAAACTTGCTTTAAAATAATTAATTACTTTCTGAATATGAACTACCATTGCTTAAAGGAAAATTGCATTTTTTATTTTATAAGATAACACGTTGCCTTTCTGCTGTTGCTCTCGGAAGCGTTATCTATAGAATAATAATCCACAATTCCTTATTAAAGGTTATGATTCTAAAACTACTTGTAATATCTATGACATTATCATATTGTTTACACAAAACAATCACATGTTGTTTGTTTTCATAATATGATGTTGTGCCTTACACAAGTGGGAGAAATCTCAAAGTGTGTGCAAGGAACAACAATATTATTGGTGTCTTTTGACCGCAAGGTAAGAAAACTAATATTCTTCTAGGACTTAAACACGCGAGATGTTTATTGCCCTACTACATGTTAATAAGAAGTATACTAGGACTTAAACACGTGAGATGTTTATTGCCCTACTACATTCTAATAGTAATTCTACTAGAACTTGAACACCTAAGATGTTTGTTGCCCTACTACACTCAAATGTCATTATATAGTGTAAAGATACTTCAACATTTTGACTACATGTTTTAGTCAACATAATTATGGTTAAATGATAATAATCATAATTCTGAAGTATAAAATTAACTTGAAATTACTATAGAACTCAAGAGTTTGCGTTCATGATTACTTTTGTCAGTATAATTATGCTTACATGTTAATATATAATTATAAATTCCTTGAATTAATCAATGACTTATAACATAAGTATATAGTAAAATAGTTATGTCTTCTAGTTAACACATAAGCACGAGGCCTTTGAATTATTCAAAGACTTATAATGTATTATTGACATGTTCTGTTTTCTTGTAAACACATGAACATATAATTCTTGAACAGTTTTGTCTTCTTGTGAACACGTGAATATAAGGTTCTTGTATTATTCAAGGAATATACATTATAGCATGCACTTGGTTCGTAAATACTTAATAGCATTTTGACTCGACCCAATTGACAAGTATTTTTGGTCCAAAGAGAATTAAGTTATCTATGAAATTCTGATATAGTCTCACAATTCCAATACTCATAGAATACCTCTTTATTATGGTATGTCTAATGTGTTGAAAGTTGAAACAAACTTTATTTATATTGTTTTATTCAAGATAGCTTTAATTGCTCTGCCTCCAAAATATATCAAAGTTAGAAAATTACGTGTGTCAAGGATACACTCAATATTATTCAAACCAAGAAGGTATTCAAGACAACTCATAACCGAAACCCCTAATCCCTTAGGGATTTTTGCTTTTTCCACTCAAACCAATCTAATCCTAAACCCTTTTGGATTTTTATTTTTTCTACACTTTGTAGGTCCAAAAGTTTATGGATCTAAGTAGCCTTGAATGACTAATAGTAAACTTGAATAAATTCAATTTACTATATGAAGAACTCTTTAGCAAAAGCTTGATGTGTTAATGCGGAATCTTAACACAAAAAGTATGAAGAACAAAATAACTAACTTCGTATTTTCTATTAACTTGCTTAAAGGCTAATGCTTACAACTCGTACATTAACCTAATACCTTAGGAATCCTTTTATACACCAAGGAAACCCTAATTGACTAACAAACTTGTAGAAGGGTAAAGATATCTTCTCCTAAGATACCTCTACACGTACATATCTATTCCTAATATAACTCTAACAACTATTTTGTTTTAGACATAAATAGACTTAACCAATGACTATTTGTTCTGCCAGATTTAACATCTTTAGTACTGGCAGACTTAACTACCAACAGACTTAAGTATGGTCTACCAGACTTAACTACTAACGCTACCAGACTTAACTCTAAACAAGACTTAAACATTACAAAATATAATTCCCAACAATCCTCCCCTAACTTGATCTTCACTTGTGAATGTCAAGTTCTTTTAAAATCCTGAGGATCTTGGAATTATCTTTAAGCTGCATCCTTGAGATTGTCTTTATTATTAGTTCTGTGCAGCATTGTATCAGCAAACATTTAGCACTCCTTAGTCTTTTCAGCAACTATGACTATCTGTACATCAAAACATGAAAGTTTCATACTATCTCATCACTTCCAGATGTGTAAACTTTTGTGAGAGGTGAATCATAGAAAATTTAATGGATTTGATGTCTCTTTACCAATTAGCCATTACTACTGGAGTAGCCAATGTTTTGGTGTATAAGACCATGGTACATTGATAACCATCTGATTTTTATCAAACCAACAGCTATCAACAGATTTGTTAAGTCTTTAACAAAAGTTGTACCCTTTTGGACTAGTCATGGTTTTCCACAGCCTTTACCACAAGCCATGATCTTGTGGGCTAGCCAACTCTTCATCCACACATATATGGTGAGTTGAGCACCATACAATTTTTGGCAAATTGTCAACCATAAAGAGATTTGAGATATCTTTACCAGAGCCGTTTGCTCATGGATTAGTCAGTTCTTGTGTGGGTTAGACATGGTGAACTTGATAACCATTTGTTGTGTCAGTACAAAGTACTTTCACCAAGTGCCTCCCCTCAAAATTCATTTTATTTATCAACTTTTAAAACCTGCCCAACAACACTTAGAAAATTCTTTCAAACACTTAAAATTACTGTTGTTGAGCTTTTGATTCAACTAACCTCAAAAGTTGATAACTTGCATCATCCTTGCATCAAAAATTAACATGGAGAGTTACTTCAACTCTATTAGTCTCTAAATTAAATACCCTATATGCCTTACTATTTAGTGAATACCCAACTAAGAAACCCTCATCGGATTTGCCATCAAATTTCCCAAGCGCACTAAGGGTATCAAGAATTGTGACATGGCACCCAAAAGGCTTTATGTAGCTAACAGTAGGCTTATTCCCAAAAAGAAGCTCATAAGGAGTCTTGAGTGAGGTTTGGTCACTCTTACTCTATTGAAGATATGAAGCACAACTAACTGCTTCACCCAAAAGGTAGTAGGCAAGAGTGAGTCATTAAATAGGTTCTAGCGACCTCAATAAGGTTTGTTCATTCTTTCAAAGAACTCCATTCTCGCGAGGAATTCTAGCACTCTTGTATTCTGTTTTATCCCTTTGTCCCCACAGAATTCAACCATACTTCTATTCTTAAATTCAGTGCCATTATCTGATCTAATAATCTTAAACCTTATGGTCAATCATATTTTCTATCTGCCTAATGAAAGTTTGAAGGATTCCTGAAGTCTCATCCTTGGTAGATAGAAAGAAAACCCAACAGTACCTGGTACAATCGTTAGTAATGACAAGAAAAAAGGATGCATGGTTTATACTTTTTACAAAGGTTGGTCCAAAAAGGTCAATGCAAGGTATGCAATGGGGCAGTGACAGCTCTTTCTAACTTGGCCTTGCATGATGCTCTGTGTTGCTTTCCCTTATGACAAGAAACACAAGTATGGTCATTTTTGAAAACCTTGAAAGGTAGACCTCTTACAAGGTTTCCCTTCACAAGTTTATTTAGATTTTTAAAATTTATATGACCTAACCTTCTATGCCATAATTTAGACTCATCAATAGTGGCCTTTGCAATCAAATAGGCAAAACCTTTAGCAGGTTCAGGTGTCTTCATATCAAAACTGTACATGTTGTGTTGTCTTGGGACCCTAAGAAGAATCGATTTTATCGAGGCATCTTAAAGTCCAAGTCAACACAAAACATCCGATCTCGTAAAAAGAACCTTATCTTTGCTTATCACAGCATTTGTGATATTGAAAACAAATTAAAATGGCCCGGTTCTTTTACAAAGGACACACTATCAAATTCTAAATTACCAACCTTTATTCTACCATTTCTGTGATGTAGCCTTTCTACCTCAAAAGTAATCGAACCACCTTTGATATCTTCAAACTCATCCAAGTAGTCCTTGTTACCAGTCATATGCCCAGAACATCCGTTGTCAAAGATTCCTCTATCACCCATGTTCAAATAAGGATGTTCCTGCACAAAAAATAGAAATTAGTTTCTCTTAGGGACCCATTCCTATAGAGGTTTGGGTCTGCCTTTTGGACCTTTAGATTTGTTAACATTAGAAGAAACTGGTCCACTATTATACTTGAAGTTTGGTCTAGTCATCTCCAGTATAGCTCGCTATGAGGCTTAACAAAGATCCCCAATTACCCCTTGCAGCATAAGATTGAAACATTTGAGCTGCATTTTGAGACATGGGTCTTCTTACAGGTGAATAAGAACCATAATGAAGTCTTTGATTGAACTGGTTCACCTGTGGTTTTCTAAACTTCGGACTGGGTGATGGACTGGTAGGTTGAGATTTATACCCAAAATTAACTTTAGCTTGGCCAGATCTAACATGACCAGTATTAACTCTAAATATTTTACCAGTATTAAAATTTTGCCTACCAGTACTAACTTCAACACCAGCACCCACCCTTGGTCTAACAGAATTAACATAAGTACAACCAGTATTAACGGGTGCCGGTCTAGTGACAAATTTATTAGCATGATTAATCATGTTCACATTATTCCACACTGGTTTTACCCCATTCCCAGTGTTTACAGCTTTTTTCTTTCTTTCCTCAACTTCTCTAGCCATTTTCTTTTCACGGAAGTCACAATCTTTAATAAGATGGCTTAAGCTATTGCATACAAAACATCTTTTAATCCCAAATGAGTAACCTGCACCTAACTCCTTTTCCATTCTAGCATTCCAGTTAACCTTATCAGTGCTATGTATCTCTATTTTCTGCCTAGGAGTAGTTCTTAGAGGAACAAAGCTAGGTGAATATGATTTTAGCTTAGATGGAGACACACTAGGTTTAACTGGTTCAGGTTTAGACAAAAAAGGTTCACTTTTTAAAACTGGTTTAGAGATCCTTATAGGTTCAGACTTAAGTTCTAGAGAACATTCAGAGATACTTCCAGTGGGTCCATCACTGTCATTAGATTGGCAGGAAGAGTACTCACTGGTCTTATCTTCTGAAACACTGCTTTCAGAATTTTTTCCATAGAATCCTTTACTGTCATTGGATTGACAGTTAGTAAATTCAATGAAGTAGTCTTGAGAAGCAACAGTCTCAGGGTTCTTCCATTTGCTATAATCAAATAAGGACTCATCATATTCTTTTTCAGGTTTAGGAGTATAATCATCATTAATTGGTGGTGGAACTCCCTTTTAATTGTCAGTTATAGCAAATCTATGATATATAGGTTTGCCTTCAAAATCACTTTTTGAATTAACAAAAACATTTCCCATCACCTCTTCCTCATATCCTAGAAACTCTTTATCAGATTTTATCCCATACTCTAAACCAATTTTAGTTGTAGAACTCATTCCTGAATTTACTAGCCTCCACAGATTTTTATTACTATTTTGCCATTTTTCAACTATCTTTTGCAGCTCTTCTTTATCTTTAACTGCCTTCATTCCTATTCTCCTATATCTTCTAAGCTTCTCATCCTTTTCAAATATTTTATTACCTTGGAAGGTAATCTTTTCATTAAGAGATGCATTTTGTTTTTGAAGATTATTTACTTGTTCTTCTAATGTTTTAACAGCACTTTCATAAGCAAGTAATTTAACTTCTTGATCACCCATTTGACCCATCTGTTCATCATAAAGGACCGCAATTTATTGTATGAATCGGTGCATATTTTTAGCATAAAGTTACCTCACCTCTTTGGAGCTTATGGCCATGAGAGCATGCTTGACTTTCCGTCCCTCTGAGGATGCTCTCCCGGTTTATTACACCAACTTCTAAAGTTAGCAATACATCGATTCTTGTATTCCTTCCGAGATGCCTAGGATAGAAGAAATCCCTTTTTCTTTTCTTCATTTGCCTCCTTTCTGATACACCCTAGCAAAGTGACCCCTCTCTTGACACCTGTAGCACTTCAGCTTTGACTTGTCAAATCCTACTGGTCTCTTTCCATCAAAACGCACTTACCTACCGGTCTTCTTGAAGAATTTCCTCATCCTTAATGCAATCATAGCTTTGCCGGTTGATATCCATTTCCTCCATCTCCTCATCTTCAATATGGTCCAATTCTTCATTTAGAATGTTCTCAGATTGATTTGAAAACAGAGAGTAGATGATCTTATCAGCAAAACCAGTAGCCTCATCCTTTTCCTTTACACCAGTACTAAATGAGTAGCTGCCAGAACTAAAACCACTACCAGACTTAACTCTGGTTTTTGTGTTCTTGCCTTGAGAGATGAAAGAAACATTGTTTTCACTTGAAGAAGCTTTTGAATTCCCTTTGATGTCTTGTTCATAAACTCTGAGATTGTTATACAAGTCATCTATTGACAAGGTGTCAATATCTTCTTTATTTCTCATAATCATTGCTAGATTTGACAATTCATTGGGCAATGATCTGAGAAACTTCATATTTGCATCTTCATTAGACACTTCAGATTCATGTGCTTCCAACTGTGATAGGAGTTGTTAGAACCTTTCATAGCCTTTCTCCAGGCCTTCAGAACTGCTGATGGTAAATGCCTCAAACTGTTGTTTATAAACAGCTTTGTGCATTTTCTTGGAGTTGGCGTTTCCTCCAAATCTTGTCCTAATATCCTCCCGTATTTCCTTAGCATCATCTAAATTGTGGAACCTTCTGAGATGTTCCTTTGGTATGGCCATCTTTAGGAGAGTTCTTGCCTTTCTTTCTTTCTCCTCAAAGAAGTATCTCTGCGGTATGTGGCGGTGGAAGGATCTCACCATGCCATCTTTACCTTTGGAAATTCTCTTCTTTGAATTCCCATTCGGATCACTTCTGAGACCTCATAATCTACATATTCAGATAATGTTCCATCTCCATTGGCCCGGATAGCGTACTCTTTCTTTTTCGAATAGGAAGTTTGAGGTTGGAGATAGTTGTTGTTCGGAAGTTGTTGTTGTTGCTTTTTACGTTGTTGTTTCTTAGATCCTACTCGATGCTTGGTTTCCCTTCGAGGCTTCTTCATCACAAAGATGATTTGAGAAGTTATGATGCAGGTTTTACTGACCAGGTCTTAATATTTATAGTGTCTCGTTATACCTATGGTCAACCCTAGTGCACTAACGGGCAGTGTACCCGGTCGTATGTAGTGTAGTAAACGGTAAAGGGCCGAAGTCGTCCCAAGAGCTATGTGTGTTGGATTATTACTAAGTCTAGGTGTCACAGATTAATAATGGTTTCGATAGGGATTTAATTAATTAAACTACTAATGCAGAATAAAGCAAATAAATGATAAAGGGAAATCAGTAGAGGAGAGTGGTGTTAACCGAGTTAATCCTCCTAGCTAGTTATGTCTACGTCTACTTACTTCCAATTACTTCAGGTGGGGTCAAAGTCGAGAGGAAAACATTTGGTCAATTCACCCTAACCTATCAGCAAAGATGCCACCACAGGAGAAGCCAAGTGTCCCCTCATAAGTCATGTTGTTCCTGGTCCCCTAAGCCAAGTCATTAAGTACCGCTACATGCTAGATTTATAATAGTGAATGCCGGCCGTTAGGAACTTAGACACGCACCCCTAATTCTTAAGTTCATCCAAACGATAGGTGATCGGTTGGTCAATCGCACAAGTAGAAAGGGTCATCATTTGGTCATATCTTACCTTTCCGTCTCGATCCGCTCACCTAGGGTCAGTTGGTCATATCTCCTAGGCAATTGGCCTCTATCGCCATTCAAAACTACCGAACTAAGGTGGCTACCAATAAACTATGCATGCATACACTTAGAAATAATTGTACGGAAGTAAAGTAAACGCAAACAAAAAATTAAGGAATCATAACTAGGCAAGACCAAAAGGTGCTTAGCAGCTCATATTAATCATGCAAACCAATTCAATATTCAAAGGTATGAAATACATGAATTGAAAGTAAAAGAAATATAAAACGCTAATGCTTATCGTGGGGAGTGATTTCTTCCTTAGAGACGACTCCGTATGCTCCTCTAGACTGCCTTGAGCTTTTTCCCACGTTCTCGAGTATTGTGTGTGGAATGGAATGAATAGAAATGTTGGAATTCGTGGGGTATTTATAGGCGGATCGGGTTATGGCGTAACCAATATAGGAGTTACGCCCGTAACCTTCTATTTCTTCGAATAATGCACTAGATTTTTTGGTTACGGCATAACCTTGTGAGTGGTTATGCCATAGTCTTCAATAAACTCGGTTACGTCGTAAGAGATGTAGTAGTTACGGCGTAAGTAGCATGACGTGGAACCTCATTTGACCTAAAGTAGTTACGTCAGTAACCTTTGAGAAGAGTTACGCCGTAACCTTATGATAAGTTGGTTTTCCGAGTCACATAATAGTTATGGCGTAATGTGAGAGATGAGTTACGCCGTAACTTCTTCAAAATAGCATATTGTGATAAATCTATAGATATTTCTCCGGTTCAGCGTCTCTTTAGCTCCAATGCTCGTAATTTACACGAAGTGGAAAAAACAATGGAAAACAAGCGTGAAATCCATATAAATGATATAAATCACAAGCATTATCGGAAATTGACACTTAATATTCGGGACTATTTGATGTTATCAAATATCCCCCACTTGAACTCTACTTGCCCTCAAGTAGACCTTATTAGAAATATTCCTAAAAGATATCTCCCATAACGGAAAATATGAGTTTACAAATCCCTTATGCTAGAATAAAACAAAGCCGAACACCTCACGTAAAGGGGAACAAAACACTCAAATCTCTCAACTATTCAAAGTGTCAATTTCGGGTGATCACTCAATTGCACAATCATAGCATGTATTCTATCATAAGTTTAGCGGTTACATAAATCTCACCACTAGAGTTAAGGGCTAAACAATTCTCAAGGCAATATGGGTAGACACGACAAAGGTTAAGGGTGACTCGTCATTACTAACATGTCACGGAGAAGTGGACAAAATCAATGATACATGACCAAATCCATGGCCAAGACACCAAAGATTGCTCATTGCATCACCTTGACACGCTTCATGACTAAAGGGTAGGATAAGACATGGGATATATAATTGGTGTAAAATAAAAACAAGCGTGTAGTCTAAATCTATAACCAAGTCATCACCACTTACTTAGTCCCCAAAGTTCAAGCTTTGAAGTCAAGAAACCGGATCACGAAATGCAAGGTAAATGTGTCATTAGGGACGTCGTGATGGGCACACTACCTTTTCTCCAACTGTTGGCATAACTACCAACTCTAATCTTCAAATATGACCAAGGTGGCCTCCTCGATACTAAATCAGTAAAGCTCATACTACAGTGCTTATAACATCGCACTTTACAATAACATAATCATAACAACTATTATTTTTTTATTTTTTTAACATAACAATAAATACTAAACATAATATCCCCCACTTGAGATGAACAATGGGAATTCGGGGGGTCTTCAATAATCTTCAGAATAGTTGTCGATGAAAGCGTGATTTCCGAACCTTTCCACTCGAACCTTGAACTTAGGCAAATGATGACTTCCCAATCACAAATAAAGACTACAGGGTAGGCTAAGGTGTATAGGTGTATCGAAATAATAAATTGGGTATACAAAATGAAAGGAATGGCTAGAAGGGTGTATCTAGGGGTATCTTGCACTAAAGATGAGTGCAACAAAAGGGTTTCACATGGGGGTCGAGAAGTCGAGGTGACTAATCGATAGACACACAATGGTAGGCTGTTTGGGTGATAATCTGATAACATCAAATAGTTCTGAATGTTTAGTGAAGCATACGGAGAACGTGGGAAAATACTCTAGGAAGGTCTAGGGAAGCATACGGAGCTGTTTCCAAGGGAGAAGTCACACCATTACGATAAGCTTTAGCGTTTATTATTTCTTTTACTTTCAATTCATGTATTTCGTACCTTTGAATATTGAATTGATGTGCATGATTAATATGAGCAGCTAAGCACCCTTTGGTTCTAGCCTAGTTATGATTCCTTAAATGTTTTGTTTGCTTTTACCTTTACTTCCGTACAATTATTTCTAAGTGTATGCATGCATAGTTCTTTGGTAGTCACCCCAGTTCGGTAGTTTTAAATGGCGGTGAGGCCAATTTCCTAGGAGATATGACCAACTGACCCTAGGTGAGCGGATCGAGACAGGAAGGGTAAGATATGACCAGTGACGACCACTTTCTACTTGTGCGATTTGACCAAGTGATCACCAATCGTTTGGATGAACTTAAGAATTGGGGTGTAGTGTCTAAGTTCCTAACGGCCGGGCACTCACTATTTAGAATCTAGCATGTAGCGGTACTTAATGACTCGGCTTAGGAGACCGGGAACAACGGGACTTATGACGGTGCGCTTTGATTTCTCATGTGGTGGCATCTTTCTTGATAGGTTAGGCGAATTGACCAAATGTTGTCCTCTCAAATTTGACCCCACCAAGTAATTGGAAGTAGGTAGACGTAGACATAACTAGTTAGGAGGATTGACTAGGTTAGCACCACTATTCCTCTATTGATTTCTTTTCTACCATTTAATTGCTTTTATATTACGCATTCGTAGTTTAATTAATTAAAACCATATCAAACCATTTATATTACATGAAAATTAGACTTAGTAATTATCAGAACACACATAGCTCTTGGGACGACCTCGACTTTACCATTTACTACACTACACACGATCAGGTACACCGCCTGTTAGTGCATTAGAAGTAGACCATAGGTATAGCGAGACACTATCAATATTAAGACACAGTCAAGAAACACCGCATCAAGTTTTTGGCGCTTGCCGGGAGTTATATTAGGATTGCTATTAAGTCTTTTATTTTGTTTAAAATTTCTCACGACCTCTTTTCAAGTTTCGGATACTATGGAAGTTGTTAACATTGATGACCTCGCTCTTGAGGAATATTTCGATTGACAAGAGCGATAATGGGTGGGGCTCGTAAGACCAAGCAATTGGTGCGGATGTCCGGTTTGAAATCGACTGCTCGGTTCATGAGGGAACTAAGGAAAAAGCTTTTGGGGACTAATAATGATGATGCCCACTTACATGTACGAAGAGTTTTGGAGATAGCTGATCTTTTTCACGTTCGGGGATCACTCATGATGCTCTTATGCTCGGGATATTTCCTATTACACTAACTGGAGCGCCCAGAAGATGGTTTGATGAAATTCTAGCAGTAGATCAATACATGGTATCTTCTAAAAATGCATTTATTCAAAATATTATCCTCCTTGAAGATTACCAAAAGGATGGAAGAGATAAGGAGTTTGGGCAAGAGATGGATGAAGCGTTAGGCGTAACAGGAAAGATTTAATGACCTTCTATACAATTGCCCAATGCATGATCTCAACAACTATCGAAAGTCCTTATTTTCACAGCGGGTTAAAAATCCTTCCGTCAAATGCTAGACTCTCGAGGGCCGATCCTATGATGCCTCAGGACAAGACCGCACATCAATTCAAAGATGGTGACCATTCACGAACCGGCACGATGAAGCAACCACTTGGGCCACAAATAGCAACAGCTTGGGCGATTTTGGTGATATCAAGAAAGGAATCGATAAGCTTGGATGTGATATGAAGATGGTTAAGGAAGGCGTTCAATTCCTCCATGATGAATGCAATGAATATGAGCAGGTCAAGTATGTTGAATCCTTGGAAGAGACCTTCAATAAATTCTCGGATAATTTGAAATGGATGCACGACTCGAATGACGAAATGATTAGGAAATTCAAGGAGGGCACGGACCTAAATTTAAAGAAGCTGGATGCTAAAAGGAAAAGCTTGGAGGCTAAGCTTGAAGAATTAAACCAAAAGGTCCTGGAAAGTAAAAAGAATGCGGTTGGAACTATCAAAGCAACGGTGGGAAAGATGAGAGAAGTCATCAACAAGGTTCCTGGTGATGTACCTTATATCAGACCTTATGTCCCACCTATCCCATTTCCAGGACGCTTGAAGGTTTTGAGAAATGAAGAAACAAGCGACGATCAATTGAAGAAAATGGAAGCAAAGAACTTACAGAGTAATGAAAACGCCACAAGCTAATGAGGAATCAACCACAACACAAAACGGTATTACTTCTTGCTCTTCTCTTATTCCTAACAATCTTGCTTGTTTTTCCATTCGGGATCTTTGAAATTATGGACTTAAATCGTGCTACCCATCGCATCACCGATAATGGTTATGTAGCTTGACTCTTGAACCAATTTTAGTTGATCTTGCAAAGGAATTAGAGGAAAAGATCTTGGACACTTCAAATGATTAACGAGGAGACATATGAGCCGATTAATCACCACATCACAAGGTGAACCATGCATCAATGCCATCAACTAAAATGGGTAAGGTAAGGAGGAAAAGAGTTCTCCTTTAAGGTATGATTTTAATTCATCATTTCCCATCCTTCAAACAAATTCACACCCTCATGGTGTTTATTGCTATTTCCACCACACTTGGTTTCAAGTGAAGGAAAAACACCCTTTACGTAGTAAATAAGGGTGGAGTCAAGCTCGTGACTCGAACAAAACAAGTGCCCGTGGGAGGCACCCCATGCCTATCTTTCCTTTTTTCGTTTGTTTTATTTCATTGGGTTTGTGTTTTCTAACCATTTTGCAGAAATGAGGAACCACCATCACGTAGCTGCGATTCTTTGTCTGAACGAGTTCTACAGAAACTCATCTTTGTGATTACGCCAGAACCAACATTTTAGCAGCAGTAATTCTTGACTCATTACCAATTACAACAGAATACCATCTCGATGGTTACGTCAGTAACTATTCGCTTCACAACTCATACCAGTTTTGCCGATTCTGGGTAACTCTTTCATAAGATTCTGACGTAACTCTCTCTCGCTTAATTCTTTCATTTAAAACACGGTAACCTTGTATTAGTTTTTAAATGAACTTTGTCAATGTGTTCCTCAGAACCCTCACGAGACTTCACTCGTCCACTTGGGACACCAAGTGGTTTAAAAGGCTTGTTGCATTCGCTAAATGCAACCGTAATTCCTACTAAAGTGAGTTAGGTTTGTTTTCATTTTATTTTTTTTTCTTTTAGAATTATGCTTGTCGGTATTGTGATTTCAAGGATTGAAGTTTGCTCATGGCGCTTAATGAAGGCACGATCCTTTCTCGTAGGCCTTCTTCTTTTTGGAGCAAATTTGGGGAAGTTCTCGCTCTAATTCTACCTTTCTCTTCACCTTTATTTTAATGCCTAGTACAAAAGGGACTTTGTACAATTCAAGTGGGGGACGGAGTAGAATTATATCTTGAACTTTATTTAAGCCTCATTTTTCTAGTTTATTTTGAAAAATTATGCTATTTTTATATTTTGACATGTTTTTCCGAACCTAACTAGATTAGACCTTAGCCGAGCACATACAACCCTTGATATTACATGGTGAGATTAGCC
Source organism: Chrysanthemum lavandulifolium (assembly GCA_022545495.1). Taxonomy (NCBI): domain Eukaryota; kingdom Viridiplantae; phylum Streptophyta; class Magnoliopsida; order Asterales; family Asteraceae; genus Chrysanthemum; species Chrysanthemum lavandulifolium. Next base: position 157,676,012 of record CM040240.1, read on the forward strand.
TTATCCGTTTCCTATATTTTACCCCAAATCCACCAAATTATGAGTGTCTTGGGTAGCTTGTAAACTTTAGAACTTGGCCATTGTATCATTTCGAGACCATAGACGAGGTATGTTGAGTTAGCTCGATGTATTTGGACTTTTCGGTTTTAGAAGGCGTTATTATAGGATTATCACCCAACCAGCCTACCATTGTGAGTCTATCGATTAGTCACTTTCGACTTTTCGACCCCATGTGAAACCCTTTGTTGCCCTCCCTTTAGTGCAAGATACCCTAGATACACCCTTCTGAGCCATTCCTTTCATTTTGTCACCCCAATATATTGTCTCATTACACCCTTACACCTTAGCCTACCCTGTAGTCTTTATTTGTAATTGGGAAGTCATCATTTGCCTAAGTTCAAGGTTCGAGTGGAAAGGTTTGGAAATCACGCTTTCATCGACAACAATTATGAAGATCATTGAAGACCCCCCGAATTCCCATTGTTCATCTCAAGTGGGGGGATGTTATGTTATCATGTATGTTCGAAAAAAAATAGTTGATTCAGTTATGATTTTGTAAAGTGCAATGTTATAAGCACTATAGTATGAGCTTTATTGTTTAGTATCGAGAGGCCACCGTCACATTGGAAGATTGGAGTTGGAGTTATACCAAGCGAATAAGAAAAGGTAGTGTGCTCATCACGACGTCCTCTAATGACACATCTACCTTGCATTTCATGATCCGGTCTCTAGACTTCTAAGCTTGAACTTTGGCGGACGGTAAATGGTGATGACTTAGTTATAGATATAGACTACCGCTTGTTTTCATTTTACACCAATTATACATCCCATGTCTTATCCTACCCTTTAGTCATGAAGCGTGTCTAGGTGATGCGTGAGCAATCTTTGGTGTCTTGGCCATGGATTTGGTCATGTATCATTGATTTTGTCCACTTCACGTGACATGTTAGTAATGACGAGTCACCCTTAACCTTTGTCGTGTCTACCCATATTGCCTTCGAGAATTGTTTAGCCCTTAACTCCAAATGGTGGAGATTTGTGTAACCGCCAAGCTTATGATAGGATACATGCTATGACTATGCAATTGAGTGATCACCCGAAATTGACACTTAGAATAGTTGAGATTTGAGTGTTTGTTCCCTTTGCTAGGTGTTCGACTTTGTTTTATTCTAGAATAAAGGATTTGTAAACTCATATTTTCCGGTTTTGGGAGATATCTTTTAGGAATCTATCTAATAAGGTCGACTTGAGGGCAAGTAGAGTTCAAGTGGGGGATATTTGATAACATCAAATAGTCCTGAATATTTAGTGTCAATTTCCGGTAATGCTCGTTATTTATATCATTTATATGGATTTACGCTTGTTTTCCATTATTTTACACTTCGTAAATTGCGAGCATTGGAGCTAAAGAGACGCGAAATGGAAACGTTACTAAGTATTTATCACGGTATGCTTATTTTGAAGAGATTACAGGCGTAACTCGTCTCTCACGATCGCCGTAACTATTGCGTGACCACGAAGTCCAACTCATCAAGAGGTTCTTTGCGTAACTCCTTCCAAAGATTACGACGTAACTCCATTAGGTCAAAAGAGGTTCCACGCACCGATACTTACGCCGTAATCTCTTGCATCACTTATGGCGTAACCGGTTTATTGAAGAAGACTACGGCGTAACCACTTATAAGGTTACGCCGTAACTAGCGGATCTAGTGCATTTACGGAGGTTACGGCGTAACTCATCTTTGGTTATGCCGTAACCTAGACTGGCCTATAAATACCTACCTAATTGCATTTTATATCATCTCTTCTCATCCTCTCGAGGGGCGATTGGGAAAATCATCCCATTCCACACACAATACTCGAGAACGTGGGAAAATACTCAAGGAAGGTCTAGAGAAGCATACTGTTTGTTTCCAAGGAGAAGTCACACCTTTACGATAAGCTTTAGCGTTTATTATTTCTTTTACTTTCAATTCATGTATTTCGTACCTTTGAATATTGAATTGATGTGCATGATTAATATGAGCTGCTAAGCACCCTTTGGTGCTAGCCTAGTTATGATTCCTTAAATGTTTTGTTTGCGTTTACCTTTACTTCCGTACAATTATTTCTAAGTGTATGCATGCATAGTTCTTTGGTAGTCACCCTGGTTCGGTAGTTTTGAATGGCGGTGAGGCCAATTGCCTCAGGGATATGACCAATTAACCCTAGGTGAGTGGACCGAGGCGGGAAGGGTAAGATATGACCAACCGACGATCCTTTCTACTTGTGCGATTTGACCAACCGATCACCTATCGCTTGGATGAACTTAAGAATTGGGGTGTAGTGTCTAAGTTCCTAACGGCCGGGCACTCACTATTTAGAATCTAGCATGTAGCGGTACTTAATGACTCGGCTTAGGGGACCGGGAACAATGGGACTTATGACGGTGCGCTGATTTCTCTGTGGTGGCATCTTTGTCGATAGGTTAGGCGAATTGACCAAATCTTTGTCCTCTCGAATTTGACCCCACCTAAAGTAATTGGAAGTAGGTAGCGTAGACATAACTAGTTAGGAGGATTGACTAGGTTAGCACCACTATTCCTCTATTGATTTCTTTTCTACCATTTAATTGCTTTTATATTCTGCATTCGTAGTTATTTAATTAAAACCATATCAAACCATTTATATTCTGTGACAATTAGACTTAGTAATTATCCACACATAGCTCTTGGGACGACCTCGCTTACCATTTACTACACTACACACGACCGGCACTTCGCTCGTTAGTGCATTAGGGTAGACCATAGGTATAGCGAGACATTATAAATATTAAGACACAGTCAAGAAACACGCATCATAATCCTATAATACTTCCTTCTAAAGCGAAAAGTCCAAATACATCGAGCTAACTCAACATACCTCGTCTATGGTCTCGAAATGATGCAAAGGCCAAGTTCTAAAGTTTACAAGCTACCTAAGACACTCATAATTTGGTGGAATTGGGGTAAAATATTGGAAACGGATAAGGCTAATCTCACCATATAATATCAAGGGTTGTATGTGCTCGGCTAAGGTCCAATATAGTTAGGTTAAGAAAAACATGTCAAAATTTTAAAAATGGCATAATTTTTCAAAATAAACTAAAAAAATGAGGGCGAAATAATGTTCAAAAGATAATTCTACTCCCGTCCCCCCACTTGAATTCTACAAAGTCCCTTTTCTACTAAGCATTAAATAAAGGTGAAGAGAAAGGTAGAATTAGAGCAAGAACTTCCACGAAATTTGCTCCATAAAGAAGGAAGGCCCAAAAAAGGCGTGCCTTCAGATAAGCATCATGAACAAACTTCAATCCACGAAATCACACTACCGACAAGCATAATTCTAAAAGAAAAAATGAAAACTAAAAAACCTAACTCACTTTCAGAGGAATCACGGTTGCATTTAGCGAATGCAACAAGCCTTTAAACCACTTGTTGTCCCAAGTGGATGAGTGAAGTCTCGTGAGGGTTTACAGGAACATACCACAAAGTTCATTTAAAATACTAATACAAGGTTATTGTGTTTTAAAATGAAAGAATTAAAGAGAGGAAGGTTACGTCGTAACTCTTTTGAAGGAGTTACGCCGAACCGGCAAAACTCGTATAAGTACGCAAAGTTTAGTAGTTACGTGATAACGCTACGCGCGTCGTTCGGGGTCAAAGGAACTTCCTTTTCGTCAAGCAAGTTTTTCAACACCTAGGCGGTGAACCTAATCGTTGTAGTGTAGTATTAGGGTAAGCCACGAGTATTGATATCGTTCTCTAGGGAATAGGAATACTAGTGAGAAGTTACTACGCTAAGGTTGGGGTTGAGGAAGATTATTTTTATCTTTTATATTTTTAAGGAAAGGAAAGGTACGAATCTCGGGGTTTGGATTTGGGGTTGGTATTGCTACCGATTACTCTACTTATCTAATTATCTAATCTAAGGTGTATGTAGTCTATGTCTAATTATTGTGTGCTCGTATGATAGTTTAAAGATGTGTTTACTTAGGTTTTACTACTCCTTAATTATCTCCTATTGGTGGTTGAATTGTCACGTCCTTATTCTTAGTTGCGTTGTGTGTCTAAAGTTGTAGGGTATGCGTTTCTCCCTAACTCTTTGAACTTACCAAAGGGTCTCGTCTACAAAACCCACTAGGGATAATAAACTCTTACTCTAAGGCACTCTTTGGATGGTTTAGCTTACAACTACTCAAGGAGTTATATTCTAAGGTTCACAAAGATTTAATCAAGCATTAAGTACTCAACGAATGACCTATCGCATTACTAGATCATTAATCAACTAAGATAAGAGACAACCAATCAATATTCAATAATTAAGTTTCATATTCCTAAGCAAACACACAAGTAAATTAGCGGACATGGAGAACATGCAAGCATACACACAAATAATCAAAGACATAATTGAATTAATGAAGTAAAACATTTATCTTGATGTAAGATAGGGTTTGGAACCTAAAATCTTGTACAAGACGGCCTTGGTTCGGTTTAGGTTTTACTCCAAAAGACTACACACAAATCTTGAAAATTTGGATTCTATATATAAGATTACATCTGCGACGGCGTCACCTTATGTTTAGGACGCGTCGTGTCGCCATCATTAGGGTTTCGTCTTGGCCACGTTAGAATTGCGGCGGCGTCACCTTATGCTTGTGCCGTCCTCTTGACTTTCCGGCGCCGTCTAGATTGCATCTAGGCCGTGCGAGTTGCGACGGCCTACTCTTTTATAACTTGACGTCGTCACTTGAAAATAGGAGTTTTGGCTTCCGTCCGTCACAAAATCCTCGACGGCGCCGTCACCTTATGTTTTCAAAGACTTTGAGTGTCTCGATTCGACTTTAGCCATTTTCTTCGTATATTCGCCTTTTCGTCCAAATAAGTGCCATTCCAAGATTTTGCCTTCAAGAGACCTAAAAGTGAAAATGAACGATATTAAGCAATAACGGATACAAAAGTGATCAAATAAGGGCTTAAGCGACCCCTAAAAAGGTACCTTTAAAACTTTATCTAATATCCCTACACTTGGTATTTGCTTGTCCTCAAGAAAATGTGCTTTAGCCAATTAATTTATAAGTTAGGGTCATGAAGCATTGGTTTAAAACAGTCCACAACACATATAAGCCTCATAAAGTCATAACAAGCACGGAAATTACATACTAGCACCTCACATGGGGTATTTGGATACTCACATCTCTCCGGGTGTATATGAAATATAACAAATTGGAAATGGAAGATAAACACTCATTAACCGGTCCTAGTACATAGATTACCATAGGCTTGAGAATAGATCAAACCTCCATCGCTTTGGCATAAGCACCTAGGAAAGACTATGAAAGAGGTCTTTAAAGGGTTGTAATGTTAGGCTTACGGTAGGGAAACAAAGGGTTTGGTGGGATAGGCTATTTAGTGGTGGCAAGTCAAAAATCTCTATGTTAAATGCATACGAAGAATGGCGTTGCTAAGCCAAAACTCGACACTCTAGACTCTAGCTAACTGAAATAAACAAACATAAATTTAAAGGATAGATGTAGGATGGTAGCCCATATGTTTTTTTTTTTTTTTTTTTTTTTTTCACTTTTTTTTTCTTTTCTCTTTTTCTCTCTTTTTTTTTTTTTTTTTTTTTTTTTTTCATACACTTTTACTCTACCATCCTCTACGGTAACATCAAACTGATAGGGATTTATAGGCACATCCCTACACTTGAGTTTTATTACTCTAACACTAATTTGACCCGAATTGAAAAGATCAAAACACTTGGGGTACATTATTATGCAAACAAAGGAATTTGAATTTAATGTTCCTTCCGTCATTTCATAAACTTTAACTTTTCCCATTAATCCCAATCGCCCCAAAGCTGTATACAAAGGATATGACTCGACTTAGCAACTCATGCAAGCAACCGATAATTGAACTAAGGGTTTAGGGTGATAACAATAATGCACTAAAAGTGAGTACATACGAGGGGTAGGCTAAGGCGATTTGGGTGTATATTTGGGGTGGGGTGTAAATAATGCTCTTCATTGATATTCGGAAAACCGAAACATCACGAGAACCACGAAAGGATAGGCTCGGAGGGGTTAACTAGGGTATCGTGTACTAAAGATGAGTACAACGCAAAGGGTGTGGGGAATTACTCAACCAATGTGGAAACAAGAATTATATTACGGGTATGAAACAAGGGTTATCCTAATGCCTCTTATCATTTAGTTATTCCTACCTACACAAGTGTAGTCTTACTAGCGATCTCGAATGCATCACAAAACAAGTTCTAGAATCTAATATACTACGGTTCACACACTAAGCATTAAAGATGAATGCTTTAATTCCTACTAATCTAAGGCGATCCTCACATTTTGGGTGGAATTAGGTGGTAAAGGGTTTTTGTGCTAGTCATGCAACTTCCTATCCGTGAGACGCTTTTGTTAAGACTAATGGCCCACTCCTATATGTCATGAAAATTTTAAATTTGGTGCCAAAATTACCCTAACCGACATTTTCTCATGGTTTATTACACAAATACAATTGGACAAAACAAATATTCAAGGATAAACATAGTTTCAAAGTTCCGCTTTATTTTCCCTCCACACTTAAACCGAACATTGTCCCAATGTTCCCAAAATATCAAAGTTATGATAATGGAAGGTAATTAAAACGAAAGAAACTAGTACTCCTCGATTAGCTCGGTAGGATCCGTGTGAAGTAGTGGTTAAATCCTTTCCAAGAAGAATTTATGCGTGAAAAGCTCCTTCAATCTTATGTAACTTCTTCTTGATAAATTAAACTGCACACTCAAGAAAACAAACGAAACCTTCGCGTAAAATCGGCGGTAATAATATATATAAGACTCGATTTAAACTAGGATATAATGCTTGTGGAATGGATGTTTGAAATTTACGGAAAATTAAGACCAGGAAAATTCCAATTTTTTAAGTAGCTCGAAAACGAGAAAAAAGTAATCTGTTGTTTTACTCCTTCCCGACGCCGTCGTTGCGATCCTCACGCCTTGAGTTATCGACAAAAGCGGTCTGCGATTTTTTCAAAAAATTCGGAAAATTTACATCTTTAGAATGGAAAATTTCTACAAAACACCCATTATGACTCGATACAAGCATTTGACTCGAACAACACACATATATATCTTTTAGTTAATTGTTATTCTCATGTTTACGTTTCTTTTGAAAACGTGTGTAATCCTCCCTACACGTATCCCTTATGTAAAATACCTTTATATGCAATTAAGGCGAGGTTAAAAACAAAATAAAGCATTTTTACAAATTTAAACATGAGAATAAACAATCAATAAAAGACATATGACACTAACAAGCAAACAATTAAGCATGGGTTGCCTCCCACGAGCGCTTTTCTTTATTTGAGAGTCTTGTAGCTAGACTCGTAGTCGTGCTCCTACGCATCGATATAAGTAAGCCTATCCTCAACAATGTCATAAGGATCAAACTTATCATTCAAGTTCCTAGTAGTGCGTTCGGTTAGATATGCCTTTTCTAACTTCTCTCCATCGGGATCATAGATTGTTATCCTAATGTGCCACTCTCCATCACCGTCACTAGGCGGTCTATCCCAATCCCATTTGTGTTTAGATTTCTCAACTTTCCACTTATTCATGACAAGGTTGTGGGCAAGCTTCCTAGGAACTTGGTCATCTTCCTAAATACTAAGGCGTCCTCGAGCAGGTTCACTTCCATGTCCCTAGCCATTTCTTTTTCTTGGAAAGTTGCTTTACTAGTGAAGGCTTCATCTAGGTAAAAGGTCTTTGGGGGCCTATGAGGTTCTTATCTATCCAAGGTCCATATCTAGAAGGCTCTCATCAACCTAATCGCATGTGGGATTTCCTCTTCTTTGTATGCGTATGCTTTTGACATCGTAAATTGACCTAGCCCTCTCCTACCACTATCTTGGACATCTTACAATCGATGATGGCACTAGCGGTAGCTAAAATCCTCTTCCTACTAGTAATGGGCATGTCGGGTCCTTATTCATGTCTAGCACATGAAAGTCGGCCAAAAGAGTCAACTCTCCTACGTGTACTACCATGTCTTTTATTATTCCTATCGGACGTGCAACACTACCGTCCGCTAGACCTAAGATGGTTTCCGTTGGTTCTATTTTACCTAAGTTAAGGCTTCTATGGAGGGACAACGGAACAAGATTGATGCATGACCCTAAGTCGGCTAGAGCGTCGAGAGGTTTGGAAGTTCCAAGCCTACACGGAAGAGTAAATAGCCCGGGATCGTCTAACTTCTTAGGTAAATTATTTCGCACAAAAGCGGACCCATGTTTTCCAAGCTTAAGTTCTAACTCATATTTTTCTTTTAAAGCATTATAATAAGGTGCATGAGCTAAAACCTCAAGAATCGGTTTTCTTGATGGAGTTCCTTGTACTCCTCCTCTAAACTAGGTTTGGATTCTTGGTTGACGGGTTTCTCAAGAGTAGGTTCTACCAATGGTGCGGGGCCTTGGTACCTCATTTTGGATGGCTTGGAACCCTTTTTGATAGCATTTACCGAGTGAACCGTTGGGTGTGAGGGGCATGGATGTGCATTCTCCCATGATGAACAAGAACATGAAGTCGACGAAATCGAATTCACTTTTAGGTTCTTTATAGTATCACTTGGGAGTGCTCCAACTTCCCGTTCATTGAAGGCTTTTAAGAGGGCATCAAGCTTGTTTGTCATCTCGCTTTGTCTTTGCTTAAAATTGGCTTCAAGCTTAGTCAATCGAGTCTCTTGAGATGACAGGAATCTAGATGCAATTGCCTCAAGATTAGTGGGGTTCCCAGTGTTTAGAGAGTTGAACCTATTAGGTGGACTAGATGAGCTTTGGGGTGTGCTTGAGTTTTGGTTCCACTTAAGGTTAGGGTGATTTCTCCATGAGGGGTTGTAAGAGTTTCCTAAGTTGTTTTGTTCGGGCTTGAAAGTGTACCACTTCTCTCCCGCTCGCTGATGCACGCATGGAGGCGTAGTCCGCAAAAGCTTGTTCGGGAGTCTTGTGCAATCACGAGTGCCATGGGGACCACTACATAACTCGCAAGGAAGAGTGATTTTATTCACTTGATGTGAGGACTTAGGATTTTCGTAGGAACTCATTAGGAATTTAACTTGATCTTCAAGTTCGATCATCCTACGATCGGAAGGTTGTGAGTCAATGGGAGGCAAGGAGATTGCCTTAACGGTTTTGGGCACTCACGGGGTCATCCCAACTTCGTTGTCATAGAGGCAAGGTCCTCTATTATACCCCATGATTCTTCCGCGGTGAGATCACTAAGTTTTCCACCGCCGCTTGGTCAATGGATCGCTTGGTGGGGAAGTTGACATGATCATAAAAGATTTGGACTTGGAGCCAAAGATCAATGTCGTGATGAGGACTTTATGAAGTAAGTCCTTGAATCGAGTCCATGCTCAGAGAGAGATTCACCCCGACGTTGTTGGAACATCAAGATGTCATTCCTAAGCTTAGTGGTTCTCCCGGTGGGAAAAATTGAGCAAGGAAGCGAGAGGTAAGATCATCCCAACTTGAGATGGAGCCGTGGAAGTCGCTCAAGCCAATTACTAGCTTGGTCCCGTAGAGAGAATTGGAAGAGACGCAGTAGCGTGGTCTCCCGAGTAGTAGCATCAAGGTCGATGGAATCGACAATTTAAGAAATCCCTAAGATGTTGATTTGGATCTTGAACGAAGTCCATGGAATGCACATCCGTTTTGCACCAACCGGATGGTGTCGGATCGCAGGCCGTAGTTTGGGCTTGGTCGAAGCTCAATGGTGTTCCTATAGCCTAAGTGGCTTGTTCTCGAGTATTCACCAAGAGTACGGGCTCTTGGCGGGTCATTTGGTGGTGGGTTGATGAGTGGTGGTTGGTTATCACCTTCCATGATGAAAAGTGATGGGATTACGAACAAAAGTCACGAAGAAGGGGATAGACTAAGAAAGAGCTAAAAATTAGAAAAATTTACTTGATAGGAATCAAGCAAAGAAACCTAAACGAGGTGGACTACTAACTAGCTATTCTATTCCGCAGCGCGCCAAAAACTTGATAACGCTACACGCCGTTCGGGTCAAAGGAACTTCCTTTCGTCGAGCAAGTTTTTCAACACCCTAGGCGATGAACCTAATCGTTGTAGTGTAGTATTAGGGTAAGCCACGGGTATTGATATCGTTCTCAGGGAATAGGAATACTAGTGAGAAGTTACTACGCTAACGCTGGGGTTGAGGAAGATTATTTTTATCTTTTATATTTTTTAAGGAAAGGAAAGGTACGAATCTCGGGGTTTGGATTTGGGGGTTGGTATTGCTACCGATTACTCTACTTATCTAATTATCTAATCTAAGGTGTATGTAGTCTATGTCTAATTATTATGTGCTCGTATGATAGTTTAAAGATGTGTTTACTTAGGTTTTACTACTCCTTAATTATCTCCTATTGGTGGTTGAATTGTCACGTCCTTATTCTTAGTTGCGTTGTGTGTCTAAAGTTGTAGGGTATCGTGTCTCCTAACTCTTTGAACTTACCAAAGGGTCTCGTCTACAAAACCCACTAGGATAATAAACTCTTACTCTAAGGCACTCTTTGGATGGTTTAGCTTACAACTACTCAAGGAGTTATATTCTAAGGTTTACAAAGATTTAATCAAGCATTAAGTACACAATGAATGACCTATCGCATTACTATATCATTAATCAACTAAGATAAGAGACAACCAATCAATATTCAATAATTAAGTTTCATATTCCCTAAGCAAACACACAAGTAAATTAGCGGGACATGGAGACCATGCAAGCATACACACAAATAATCAAAGACATAATTGAATTAATGAAGTAAAACACTTATCTTGATGTAAGATAGGGTTTGGAACCCTAAAATCTGTACAAGACGACCTTGGTTCGGTTTAGGTTTTACCCAAAGACTACACACAAATCTTGAAAATTCGGATTCTATATATAAGATTACATCCGCGACGGCGTCACCTTATGTTTGTGGACGCCATCGTGTCGCCGTCATTGGGGTTTCGTCTTGGCCACGTTAGACTTGCGGCGGTCACCTTATGCTTGTGATGCCGTCCTCTTGACACGGCGCCTGCGGATTGCATCTAGGCCGTGCGAGTTGCGACGACCTACTCTTTTATAACAGCGTCGCTACTTGAAAATAGGAGTTTTGGCTTACGTCCCGTCACAAAATCCTCCGGCGGCGTCGGCAGTATAAGCTCGGACGCCGTCACCTTATGTTTTCGACTTTGAGTGTCTCGATTCGACTTTAGCCATTTTCTTCGTATATTCGCGCTTTTCGTCCAAATAAGTGCCATTCCGCATTTTGCCTTCAAGAGACCTAAAAGTGAAAAGGCGATATTAAGCAATAACGGATACAAAGTGATCAAATAAGGGCTTAAACGACCCTCAAAAGGTACCTTTAAAACCTTATCGTTACTGGCGAATCACGCGAGATGGTATTACGCCGTAATTAGTAATCGTCAAAATTACTGCGGTAAAAGGTTGGTTCTGCGTAATCACCAAGATGAGTTACGCCAGTAACTCTGTTCGAATCGACAAGCGCTGCAAAGAATTCTTGTTTCTGCAAAAATAGTTAGAAAACACAAACCCTACATAAATGGAAATAAAACAAAAGAAAGGGATAATTTGGGTTGTCTCCCGAAAGAGCACTTTTCTTTATTCTGAGTCTTTAAGTTAGACTCGAGCCACGGGCTTCTATGGGGGCCTTTGGACTTCCCGACCTCTTCAATATCTTTCATCAAGTTATGCCTCATCCAGGTGACATTTGTAGCCATTCTGAGGTATTCATTAGTTTCGATTTTCCGGATTTTACAAAATTTTTCCTCTGGTCCCAAGTGGTAGCGAGTGAATTCGAATTTTTCGACAATAATAGGTGGTCGTCTCTTGTAGGGAATCCCAAGGAGTTTTCACCTCCTTTGATCATAAGCTTCGTCGTCGGGATCAGTAAACTCTTCATTATCTTGCAACTCGAGGTAATCTAGGATCCCTTCAATGTCATCATCATCAGAAGTTGTACCTTTGAACCATTCTTCATCGAGCAGATTCTCCACTAGTACGCACTTGCACTCTTCTTTTTCATCTCTAACCAACTCCTTTTCATTCTCAATTGTTATTTCACTCGTGTTGTTGAGACTTTCATTGTTTGAATTTTCGCGATCCATGTACTCCTTCCAAATCTTCTCTTTGGTTAACGTATCCACATGTCCAAACTTAATCTTTACCCAACTATCGAATCCTAGGTTGTCCAGCCAAGGCAAACTCGTTCTCTCCTCATCATAGGTTGAGGACCAAAAGAATTCATCTTTTCCTATTCTCCCAGAGCTGCTTCCCCCGTTACACATATACTCAAAAGGGTTGCAGGAAGCCCAAACGTTTCCGTTACTGGTTTTAATTTGTTCACACCAATGATTTTGAATTCCTTCGTCATTGTCATTTACAGAAGGAATATCATCGAGGGGCTTAATGGTTTTTCCTCGAAGAATATGTTTCTCATATTTGAGTTCCAGATTTCTGAACAAAGTCGAATTAATTATCGCGTCCCCGAATCTTACCGAATACCAATCTCTGAATGAAAGATTTCCAAAATCAACGTCATGCCTCCCAGATTCATGTGGGCATATCAAAACTTCGTTCTTCACATTACCTCCTCCGTTGCAATATTCACGAAAAGGATTGCACGTTGGCCAAGCGTGAGTAATCTCATCTTCTATGACGAGCAAGGGTTTGCAATAATGCTTGATAGGTGGTCCTTCCACTTCGTTAATCGAGAACTTGGCTAACCTTTCTTCGTCGTTAAGTGTAGTCCACATGTATCTGTCATCTTTTATCCTTTCTTTATCAACTCCATCATCGCAGGTTTTCCGAGGATCACACGATGCCCACAAGCTGTAGCATTCCCCATCGTCAATTGCAATAGCCTTACACCAATGACTTCTCCTTTTAGGGTTGTCGTCCTTGGTGCCCGTGTCTTCTTGAATTCGGGTTACGCCGTAACTACGAGGTGTGATTCGGCTTAACTCACTTTCGCCATCGATGTCGGACTCATCGAGTACTTGTTGTTACCGGAGAATACTGACCACATATAGTAGATTTGCTCTTTTGTTCCTCGTTTGTTCTTTGTACCTCGTCAAGCTTTCGCTTAAAGTTTCCAAGTTTTTAAGTGATATGTCATGGGAAGAGAGGCTCTTGTTTGTATTATCTTAGAAATTTTTAAGCCACTCCTCTTGCTCCTTTTGTCTCTTGGTAGTATCCACAAGGTACTTGTTAATAATTTCCTCCAGGTTAGCTCTTCTCTCATTATGCTCATAATACGGTGGGGGTCCTCCACGAAACCCATTACGATTATCCCCTTAGAAAGGCCTATTCTCTCCATATTTAGCCTCCTCGATCGTATCTTCCTTGTCAATTTTAGGACAATTTTTAGTCATATGTCCCCACCACGGTTTCGCACCGACTTGGATGGCATGAGCAGTTCTACGATTTTCGAATATCTCACCGAGATTCTCAAGCTTGTTGGTTATTGCTGCAATTCCATCTAAACTTCCGCCTTGGTTCCTTTTACTCCCTCCGTCGTGTCATTTTTGAGAGTGATCCGCCATTTTTTGAATGGCTTCAATTGCAAGGGTGGAGTCATGTTTGGGATAGGTCCTTGATAGTCCAGCATTTGCCTTGTAGTTACGTTAATTCCTTTGTAGAAAATATTGACCTTCTGCTGGTTGTTCAGATCATTGGTAGGACACTTGTAAAGGAGATCGTTGTATCTATCCCAGGCTAGGTACAACGTTTCGTCGTCTTCTTGTTTGAAATTATGGATCTCCAAAAGCTGGTTAGAAATCTGTGATGGTGGACAATATCTCTGAATAAAGTGCTTCTTAAGTAGCGCCCAAGTATTAATTGCCCCGGCGGGCAATCTTTCAATCTATCTTCTGGCAGCTCCAGTAAGAGTCATAGAAAATACCCTTAACATCACAGCATCATGAGACACGCCCGGAATATTGAAAAGGCTAGCAATGTATAGGACATTTTCAACGTGCTCATATGCATCTTCGTCCCTGTTTCCTAAAAAGGGTTAGCGCGAAGCTCCCTCATAAATTGGTTTTTGATTTCGAAACGGACATCCGCTCCAATTGCCGGTCTTACGAGACCAGACCCTTGTTCTGCTCTTGTCAACGCCAAGTATTCCTCAAGAGTGAGGTCATCGATGTTAACAACTTCCATGGTACCGAAAACTTGAAATATGATCGTGAGAAAAGTTTAAAAGCGAAATGAAAGACTTAATATCAATCCTAAAATAACTCCCGTGCGGCGCCAAAACTTGATGCAAGGTTCTCGACGGTCTTAATATTTATAGTGTCTCGTTATACCTATGGTCTACCCTAGTGCACTAACAGGCGGTGTACCCGGTCATGTGTAGTGTAGTAAACGGTAAAGCCGAGGTCGTCCCAAGAGCTATGTGTGTTGGACTATTACTAAGTCTAGGTGTCACAGATTAATAATGGTTTCGATAGGGATTTAATTAATTAAACTACTAATGCAGAATAAAGCAAATAAAGGATAAAGGGAAATCAGTAGAGGAGAGTGGTGCTAACCTAGTTAATCCTCCTAGCTAGTTATGTCTACGTCTACTTACTTCCAATTACTTCTAGTGGGGTCAAAGTCGAGAGGACAACATTTGGTCAATTCGCCTAACCCTGAGAAAGATGCCACCACGGAGAAGTCGTGTCCCTCATAAGTCTTGTTGTTCCCGGTCCCCTAAGCCAAGTCATTAAGTACCGCTACATGCTAGATTTATAATAGTGAATGCCCGTCCGTTAGGAACTTAGACACGCACCCCTAATTCTTAAGTTCATCCAAACGATGGGTGATCGGTTGGTCAATCGCACAAGTAGAAAGGGTCGTCGGTTGGTCATATCTTACCCTTCCGTCCTCAAATCCGCTCACCTAGGGTTAGTTGGTCATATCTCTAGGCAATTGGCCTCATCGCCATTCAAAACTACCGGAGCCAAGGGTGGCTACCAATAAACTATGCATGCATACACTTAGAAATAATTGTACGGAGTAAAGTAAACGCAAACAAAACAATTAAGGAATCATAACTAGGCCAACACCAAAGGTGTTTAGCCGCTCATATTAATCATGCAAACCAATTCAATATTCAAAGGTACGAAATACATGAATTGAAATTAAAAGAAATATAAAATGCTAATGCTTATCGTAGGGAGTGATTTCTCCCTGGAGACAACTCCGTATGCTCCTCTAGACCTGCCTTGAGCTTTTCCCACGTTCTATGAGTATTGTGTGGAATGGAATGAATAGAAATGATGGAATTCGTGGGGTATTTATAGGCCGATCTGGGTTACTGGCAGAACCAATATAGGAGTTACGCCAGAACCTTCTATTTCTTCGAATAATGCACTAGATCTCTTTGGTTACTGGCGTAACCTTATGAGTGGTTACGCCATAGTCTTCAATAAACTCGGTTACGTCGTAAGAGATGTAGTAGTTACGGCGTAAGTAACAGCGGCGTGGAACCTCATTTGACCTAAAGTAGTTACGTCGTAACCTTTGAGAAGAGTTACGCCGTAACCTTATGATAAGTTGGTTTTCTCAGTCACGCAATAGTTACGGCATAATGTGAGAGACGAGTTACGCCGTAACTTCTTCAAAATAGCAAACTGTGATAAATCTTTAGATATTTCTCCAGTTCCGCGTCTCTTTAGCTCTAATGCTCGTAATTTACCTGAAAGTGGAAAACAATGGAAAACAAGCGTAAATCCATATAAATGATATAAATCACAAGCATTATCGGGGGAAATTAACACTTAATATTCAGGACTATTTAATGTTATCAAGTTATCATGAAGAGACATTCTTAAGGGTTTTTAAGTGAGATGAGATGAGTGTTCTTGGTGTGTTTTGTTTCTTCAATTCAGAGTCCTTCAACAGGCTCTGATACCACTTGTAGGTCCAAAAGTTTATAGATCTAAGTAGCCTTGAATGACTAATAGTAAACTTGAATAAATTCAATTTACTATATGAAGAACTCTTTAGCAAAAGCTTGATGTGTTAATGCGGAATCTTAACACACAAAGTATGAAGAACAAAATAACTAACTTCGTATTTTCATTAACTTGCTCAAAGGCTAATGCTTACAACTCGTACATTAACCTAACACCTTAGGAATCCTTTTATACACCAAGGAAACCTAATTGACTAACAAACTTGTAGAGGGTAAAGATATCTTCTCTAAGATATCTCTACGCACATATCTATTCTAATATAACTCTAACAACTATTACATTTTAGACATAAGCAGACTTAACCAATGACTATTTGTTACGCGGACTTAACATCGTTAGTCTTGGCAGACTTTCAATGGACTTAAGTGCGGTCACGAGACTTAACTACTAACGCTACGGACTTAACTCTAAACAAGACTTAAACATTACAATATATAATTTCCAACACACTTCCTAGCTTGAAGATTGTAGTTTTGGTGTTCCTCCTAGCTTGACGAAACACAAAACTGGTGCTTAGATTTTTGGTTAAAGAGTGATACAAAATAAGAGTTTTTCTACAAACCCTAATTAGAGTTGTTGGAAGGAATTCCATTATATCTTGATTTAAGTTCTGAATTTGTTAAAATCTTATGAAGCATTTTATTAACAAATCTTGAGATGAGAACTTAAAATGTATTTTGTGGTTCTCAATAAAGAACAATTTATTGTTGCTTAAATACTTTGTATTTAGAGAATTGTCTCTACTTAGAAAAGTAAGTGGGAGAATATACAAATCTTAAAGTTATTTGAGAACAAAATACTTAACATTCTAAAATCTACTTATTAATGTCATACTAAGGTTAAACATGTAAATGTCAACCGAAGTATAATGTTACTCTCATTCATAAATCCGCAAGGATGCCTCATCACTTGAGTGATATTTTAATATCAAATGCTGAGGGATATAAGTTAGAAGATTATTGTAAATCAGCTAACTACTAAAATACATTATCACATCTTGAATCTGATAAATATTTATGAACTACGAATGATAAAATGCAGTCCTTTAAAGGCAAATCAATATTTTGAGCTCAATTGTTATTTTGCCTAACAATTAACCTATGAGGTTGGAATGAGTTTCTTTTGAAAAAAGGCTCACAAGGACAAAATTATATACATATTAATGCATGACATTTAATAAAAAGTTTTTAATCATATTTAAGCAATTGACTCTGATTAGTTTTCTTATATATACACGCATTAATTATATAAGGATAATTATTTATCATACATGTTCCTTGTATGTGGAATATGGCAATTAAAATTTTATAACTCTTTCTTTTATGATTACCTTTTGCGAGGACGGCGTGTAATCAAAAGGGTTATGAATTTATATAATCTTTATGTAGTATACAAAATTTTAGCAATCCAAGTTTGGATTGGATCATGCATCTAGGAGCTGAGATCTTGAATTTAATTACAATATGATTTTGATTAAATTAAGATAACTCTTGAGTACATCTGACATTAAGTGGAAGCATTGTGTTTATCCTTAAAATTTATATGTTGAAGATATCATTCCATTTAAGCTATATATTAATCCTTAAGCTTGGAATGAAACTTCACTTGGAATTTAGGAAATAAAACAAACAATCTTGAAATAAATGTTTATCTGGAATAAAAAAAAATGCTGAAAATTAAGTCCAACACAAATGCAATATATCATTCAAGCAAGTCTTAAAAGGTAAATTTCACTTGGAATAATTTATTACATGGATGGAAACCTTGTGTTTTTAACTAAGGATTTATCATGTATATATTATATTGTGTATAAGACTAGTTGTTGCTTTTGTACAAGAGCAAGATGAGCTGACAACAACAATATCTAATTAAGAGTATTTAGATTATTGTTAATACAAATGTTTACGAATTATAAAGCATAGTGTTGTATAAGTACAATGATGCTAGAGGATTATTAATACTAGTTGAAGTAGAATTTTATCTTTTATGATAAATCTGCTGACTAGATATGCTCAACATAGAGCATTGTTGCATTACACATTAAGGAATAAGAATACTTTACATTTTAAGAAACTGTAAAGATGATTATCAGTGTGTCATTGACTTCTACTACCTCATGCAAGGTAGGGCGACATCTCCATACTATGATTCTTGCAATAGTATGAGCATATGAGATAAGACACTCATCTTATATTTCAAATCCCTCACTATATGTGAAATTTGAAACAAGTATTCGGAAAATTTACCCATATTGTTGGGAATAATCTGTTACCACTGATAGTTATGGAAGACACTGCTTGGAATACACTAGCAGTGGAAACGGATTACCACTGCTGGTACATTATTATCACTGCTATTAGATAATGGTTAGGAAAACGTGTCTAGATAAGTATAGAAAAGATCTTGTGTATATTCTATATTGTTAGCTTTATACTTATCTTGTAAAGGACTCCTTGTGCTATAAAAGGAGGTCCTAAGTCATTGTCTTAGGTACTTAATTATCTACGACTTACATAAAAGGCTTCAAGGTGTAACCCTAGTGATAAGCTAAGATCACTCATTATTATTCATTAATAATATTGGAGCTTAAGTTTTGTGTTTAATCTGTGTTTACTTACAATATATCATACAATCCGTCTTCTAAGTATTACTAAGTAAATACCGCGTGCTTATTAATATTATACAAAATATCATTGACACAAGGTGTGTGTCCAGATCCATCACATATGACTATTTAGTTTTCTTGTAAAGAAAGATTGAGAATATTGGAAACATTAAACTTCAACTTACTAATTAGTCTCATGCGTATCTTTTTTTAGTATTTGGATAATTGGGATTGAAAGATAATTTTTACTTTATGATGGATAAAGATACTCGGTATTTGTTATTCATTCATATAATAATTGTTATTCTATATTTGCATGTTTAATCCTTGAATAATTTTATTGTTCTAAATATGTCCATTGTTGGTTAACAATATGGGAATATTGTTATGTAAGGCAAATATGAGTGTTGGTTATTCTAATGAGAATGTGGATTATTCCCGCCAAACTCATATGTATTCACAAGGGATGCATATTGGATACCCTAACTTTCAAACATTTACTTTTGGATCCTCGTCATAAGTAAAATATTGAAAATGGTTTGTTAAAGTCATCCTTAGACTTGAGATACAAGCAAGTTCTGTTATGTGTGGATATCACTTTTGTAAGTATAAGCCAAACGCTGTCCTGAATAAGGTAGTTATAAAAGCTATATTTCAGAGTGATGTGAAGTAGCATCCACAACATTTGTAGTTAATAAAGAATTTGTTACTCCACTTGATATGTGAAGAAAGATACCATGGCGCTTCTCCAGAATTAATAAGATAATTGTTCGGCTGAACCCAAAGGGTAATGCAAGATGATACTTGATTACATTTGGTATATCTAATTAAATTCTATAACGAGATACTAAATGGTTAAACTATATGGAATGAGTTAGGATCCATATCCATGGTTTAACGGTATCTATAACAAAGGATGATTAAAGTAAGACATTAATAACCATGCTACTGAGAAGATTTTATGAAACTATATCTCAGACACTTTTAGTTAAATAGCGAGTGAGAGCGTTGCTAGGCGTTTTCGTCTTTGGTTTTTGTGCTATCCGCTACTCCAACTCCCAAGTGGGAGTTGTTGGATTATGGGACTTGGTTAACACGAGAACGACTAGAAGTGTGTGAGCCTATTGGGGGCGCACACGTTAAACACGAGAGTACGTAATAGGTTATACTTGAACTTGACCCATATTGACCCGTTAATCCTGACCCGACTCTACAAAAATCTGAGCCCGAATTGGCAGGACCATAGAGGGGCGTTTGGTGTGGGTTTGAGGATTAGGAATGTGTAGAAGAAAAGAAATGTAAGCTTGGCTTGGAGGACAAGTTATAAGCCCAAACAAGCTGGGTTGGGAGGTTATATAAACCCCCCATCCCTAGCTCATTCTAGATGGTTTTACACTCCTCTCCACAATAACATAACAGTGATCCAACACCACCTTTGCGATATACCGATCGAATTCTCATCCGATTAGGGTTTAGTCGAAACCCTAAATTGCATCCTTCGATCCAATAAAGTTCTAGGGTATTGTGGTCATTGTTTGTTGGTGTTTTCGGTCGAGCAATAGTAGATTCAAGGGTGTTTGTTTGCTGCTCATCAAACAAAAAAAAAGGAAAACCAAACTATCCACAGTTGAGTAGATCTCATTGGGTAACCCATACAAAATAAGGTTTATCGCTTGTTAGTCGACTTTGACTTGGGCAACTTCGGCAGCAGATGGATCTGAGTCCAGTTGCCCACAGGTAGTTCTAGCAGTAAGAGATGTAGCATCGAGATTAGCAGGTATGGTGACTCTCCTACGAACATAAGGACCTTTGAGAATTGAGTTAAGAATCAATTTTCCATTGTCTTTCCTGTCTATGAACCGGATCATACGACTTTTCCATTGATTTAGCTACCACGAGCAAGCATAGTTGAACGGTTTTCGAAACCAACATTGAAAACATCAATTTGAGTAGTCATGATGAAAAGTTATGTGATTGATAAAGGATCTTGACAATAAAGATGTGTACTTGTGCTAAAGACGGTGTATATCATTAACAAAGTCGATTTTATTGACCCGAAAGTAGGTAATTATAAACCCTTAAGTCAATATTAGCTCTTGTTTAATCTTGATTAAAACCCCCAAATCTCATTAAAAACCTAAGTCTATGAAGTCGCTATTTCCTTTAAAACCTTAAGCAGAATCTTGACAACTTTTCAAACCCTAAATGTCAGTAATCTTTAAAGAGAATCTCAGTAATTTAGGTTAGAATGGAATGTCGGTAGTTTAGTGTTTGTGGAATCTCGGTAGAAACAAAATTAGGGCACAAAATGTGTATGTAGGGTTTTTAACAAAAATCGGTAACTTTGTGCTTTGCAAATATCGGTAGGAAAACAAAGCAAAAAATAGGTAATTTATTGTGGTTCAATGTAGGTAACAAACACTTTGGAATGCAGGGAATATGGTTGGTCAAAATGTAGGTAGAAAAAAGGGTTCTGACTTTGTATTTTACCTATATTTCTTCTCTACTAAATCTCCAAATGTCTATAGATTTTTTTTCCGAACCAAAAATGACCAAGAAAACCGATTAAAGCTTGAGTTTTATACGTTGTACACTCAATTTGTTTTAACATGTCTGTTCTATGAGGAGTCTAGATTTTAAAAAATGTAAACTTTCAAGGATTTAAAAGTAATAATTGGAACTTTTTGATTTTTTTCGACTTATGCTCAAAACAGTTAAAAACATGTAATAAACTCAAAAAGTTTGCAGTTAGAATGAGGAATAATTACTTATTTATGTATCTAACTTGTCATTTTTTTCTAATTGTGAGTAGCCTTTTTTATTTTTTGCTATTATATACCTTAAACTTTTGATTTCGATTTTTGTGTGTATTTTGTGATAATAAAATGACCTTTTTACCTTCAATGTCAATAGAGCGGCTATAAAATATAAGGGTAAAATGGTTATTTTACATGAACAAATATATACAAATATCGAAGTTCAAAAGTTTGAGGTATATAATAAAAAAAAATAAAAAGACTACACACAATTAAAAAAAGTGACAAATTAGATATATTTTTAAGCTAATTATCCCATAAAAAGAACCTATTTAAAAAACATTTTGAATATAATTATTTTGCAGTTTACTCTAAAAAAACAAAAGAAAAAGAAAAAAAAGGACCAAGGAGTCAAGGACCACTTTTACAATTAGTATTAATTGGCCAAATGATCGTATCATAAAACCACAACTAATTCCAGTTAAAAAAACACAAAACGCAAAGATGCAGAGGTTAGCAAGACGACACACTCGATATTTCATCAATGAATTAAAAAAAACAATAAGACCCTTTTGCACTATCACCAATACTTCTCTATTTGATCATTCTTTGACTGGTGATCCTAATTCTGAGGTGGGTTTAGTTTTAATTGAGTTATTACTTTAAAAAAAAATGGTGTTGATTCGATGATTTTTTTTGCAGGTTTTAGTGGAGGGGAATGGGTGTTCAAGGACTGTGGTTCTTAATAGACCTTCATTTCTTAATGCTCTTAATACTTCTATGGTATGATTTTTATTTTTTTTGTTTGATTTATTTTTTTAGTGATAAATTAAAATTTGTACTATTGTTTTGTGTGAATAAACAATTTGCATGTAAACTGGTAAACGGTTGAGGTTTTCCGTTTTCAGGGGACCTGGAAGGGTGAGTCTTAGACTCAGCTTAACCGGGGTATCCAGGGACGGAACCAGGACCAAATATGATAGGGTGCACGATTTTTTTTTGTAAGTGTACTAACTAAAAAACACCAGAAACACATTTCGAGACGGACCGGGTGCATTTAAGATGCATTTAGGAAAAATCGATGTTTTTTTCAAAAATTAAGACTACATCTAAAAAATCCATGGGTGTCCCGGGACCTCGCGGGAACCCCCTGGTTCCGTCCCTGCCCGTGAATGTTTCTGAACCCTTTCCCTAGCCACCTTCAAGATGTTTATCTAGTGAGGTTTGAACACAAGACCTCTTGTGAGAGGCCACCTTGGTGGTGGTTAAACAATTTAGATGTACATTATGTAATTTTTGCTTAATTAGCTTTTGAATAGTTATGCTTGTTTGCTTTGTGAAGAATTAGGGGAAAATGCATAAAATGTAATTGGATATTTACCATTATTATACCATTTTTTTTTTCTTTTTTTAAACTTTCGGGTGTATTAAATGTTTATTTAGAGCACAAGGTACGGCAATCTGGTATCTCATGGTTGTGTGACCACACTGAAGTGATGAGACCCCACTCAGAGTCAGAGTGGTTGTTGATGTGGGGTAAATGTGATAGATATTCAGTGTGGTCTAAAAAGAATGTGTTTGGCATGTTATAACATACCCATACCCTGTGCTCTAAGTGATACAATATTATGTAGCAGGTAAAATAGTTACCTTGGACGCTGTGTGAAACTTACATAGTTTGGTAACGTTATAAGAGTTTCTTACCTAGAAGTGTAAAAAAAGGTAGTTAATTGCATTCAATGCAATGACATTTGGGTGAAAGTTTCTTTCCATTTTGTTGCAATGGATCCAAAATGAAGTTGGGAAAGTGAAGAAAATTAATGAATGTTTGGTTCAACTGTATGGTTTATGTAGTTATTGTTTGTTTACTTATTAAAAGTCAAAACTCGAATATAAATGCTCTAGTTATTTGTAAAATGTGATTAAAGTTGTCTTTTTAGATCTGTTAATCTGTTTTGAAGTTAAACTTTTTCCTTCTTTTCCATCTATTGTCAAAGCTACCGGAATCAGAAGATGAGCAACTGTTTTTCATTTATCTTAGGTTCTGATGTGAAAATGTTACTTCAACCTTTTCTCATTTCTTATTTAGTTTCTTTCTTAAGATTAGTGCTTTGTAATTTTTTTTCCTGCTTATTTGAAGTTATTTTACACAAATTCAGGCTGATGTTATTTTTTAACAACATTGATCTTAGTCTTACCATTAAACTCACTTTTTAGTAAAATCATTTTGTCCATTTTCCCTAAATTACCAGATTTATGCATACCTTCTTTGATAACGTAAAAACGTCTTAATATCTATTGAAACCTAGTTTGATGAGTGCTGATACAAGTATCTTGTGGTTTATGCATGTGTGTAAACTTATCAAGTTAACTGTTCAGTTTTTACCTGATATTTTCTTAGTCTTCTAAGGGACTCAAATATGCAGTTCATTTATAAAGTTTTTGGGTGATATTCCTTCAACTTACTATCGGCCATAATGATGATGTGTGATTTGTTGTTTTCAGTGTAACAGGCTGCAGAACCTATACAAAAGCTGGGAAGATAACCGTGACATAGGTTTTGTGGTAATGAAGGTAAGCCTGCAAACTTAATACTGACCAGTTGCTCTTACTTTGTCTTTCTTTATATGATATATTTTATTTACGTATTTATCTCATGAAGAACTCTTTTATAGTTCTGGTTTTTGTTTATAGGGCAATGGCAGGGGTTTTTGTGCTGGCGGGGATATTGTTGCTCTCCATGATATGATTAAAAGAGGTACAGAAAAGAAATCAATTTTGTTGACTTTTGTTGCCAGCAGTTAAAGCTACCTATTATAGGTGACTTTTGTTATGATCTTGGGTTCATTAGTCTCGCTTGCTACCATCTCGCTATTTTATCTTGGTCTTATAAACTCAAATTCACTGTCTGCAGGCAACATAGAAGAATGCAAGGAATTCTTTTGGACGGCGTATAATTTCATGTACTTTGTAGGTACATATTTAAAGCCACATGTAAGTACAAGTATTCTGTAACAAAAGCTTTATCAATTCACAATTGCTGTTGGTTTCATTAAACATCCATCCATCGTTTTGGATCATTCAGTAGACATTTAACATTTTTTTTAATCAATCTCAGCACTCATGTCATAAAAATCATTGGCTTGATTGGAACAAATCTTATTCACTTTTAGATCTATAGACTAGAGACATGCCCAAGATAATTTCACATGGTAGTCTTAAATCTGACTGGACGATCAATTGAAGATTTAATTCATTAAAATATAAATACTGACAGAAAAAACTTGCTGCTACATAAACAAGCTTAAAAAATGCTTCACCTCCAACATTGACTAGTTTCAGAAGCGAGATTTAACGGAAATACGTGCATGTATCTACTTTTTATTCCTATATTCATGGAAATTTAAACAACTTATAGTATTATATCCTAACTCAATTTCTGTACTATTCTGTAAAAGCATCTCTAACTTTAACTTGGTATGCTTTATTGCTTCCCATGACATTCTGTAAATATTGCTATTGCTTCTTTTATGTTTGTATCACAGCATGATCAATATTTTCCTTGTATATGTCTATTTGGTGGTTGTACACTTATGGTATGTACAGAGGGCATGTTATCTTAATATGCCATGTTTAATTGTGAATGATGATTACTTAAACCAGATTGGACTACTGTTGTCCATGTAGGTGGCTATCTTGGACGGGATTACCATGGGTGGCGGGGCTGGAGTTTCAATTCCAGGAACATTCAGGGTTGCAACGGATAAAACTGTAAACATTCACAAAGCCTGATTATTTTTATGTTTCGTGTTTGATATCCAGTTTCGAATTTATGTTTAGCTTCAACATCAGTTTCATACCCAGTTTGAATTCTCCTGCTGCTCTGCAGGTTTTTGCTCGCCAAACATTAATTGGTTTTCATCCAGATGCTGGAGCCTCCTTTCACCTTTCACATCTTCCTGGTCATTTAGGTATGGAAGTAACTAGCAACACAACTATATAGTTCTGAATTTAAAAAAAAAAAAAAAAAATATATATATATATAGAGTGAGGATCGGGTGCGGATTTTTTAATTCGTGCGGATGTGCGGATTGATCTGGACCGCTTATTTCAGATCGATCTTGACTTTTGTAAAAGTCAAGATCTGCTTCCATTCACGGTACCAATTGACCATGTAAAGCGATTTTTTGATTTTTTCCTTTTGAGCGATCCTTACTAGTGCTATCTTCTTTCATTTTATATTTTTCGATTTTTATGAGCACTTTTGTTTTTTGATTATGAGTCCTACCGTGATATTAACTATATTATGAGTTCTCTTGTGATATTAACAATTTTACTTAATATCACTTGTCTTTTTTATTACGATATTAAGAAAAGTTACGGTGATATTAAAAATTAACTTTGATATTAAGAAAACATGTAAAAAGTAAGCGTGATATTAACAATTTTACTTAAAAAGTTAGTTTGATATTAGAAAAAACTTAATATCAACGCTAGTTTACATACTCTCGCTAGCCTTAGTGAAACTACGCTACCCTTAGTGAAACTACGTAGCCTTAGTGAAACTCATCGCTAGCCTTACTTAGTAGTGATATTAAGAAAGCTTGATAATTACGGTGATATTAACAAAATTCATAATATCATTATACCTTTAACGATGAAAATGATTTTTTTCAAATTTTTTCACCTATTCTTTATAAATTGTTGTCCTCTTTCTTTTTAATTTTTTGATTTTTTTGAATGTTCTTTGTGATATTATCCGCACCATCCCTACTTAAAATCTAATCCACCCGATCCTTCCTATATATATATATATATATATATATATATATATATATATATATATATATATATATATATATATATATATATATATTTTTTTCAAAGACGCAAGAAGCGTATCACGCCTCATAGTTAATAATCATCAAACTCACGGAATAGACTAATTGATTTTTTAAGGGATGTTTGGGATTGCTTATTAAAATAGATTATGCGTTTGAAAACGGATAATCGATAATTAGCTTTACAAAGCGTGATTATGAAATACTCCATATAGTGTTTGGATTTGATTATCTTTGTTTGATATCGCAATAATCGGATAATCGCTTTTTTTTAGTGTTCGCCGTCGATTATTATGTAACTTGATGCATAAAATTACCAAAATGGACATTTGCATATTTGAGTTATTTTGATTTAACACGTAAGATTATAATTATTTTTAAATTTGTAAAAATATATTACTCCGTATAACTTATTTACAAAAATATTTCAATTTCATATTTGTGCTAGGTAAAATGTTTATTATCTTGGGTCTATTTAAAAGTCATAAATTTGATGAGCTGGGCCTTAAGATAACTTATAATGTTACTTTTAAAATGTATTTAGGGCAACTCACTTGACCCTATACTTCTTCTTCGCCTACAACCTGCAACATTTTTCTCACCACATCTCAACAAAATCCATACAAAAGGGAGGGTAGATCGGTAATTTTCCAAGAGAAACATAATCACGTTTTGCAAAAGCAGGTGAGCACCTGCTTTTTCAAATCCACGTTTTAAAGACTTTAAAATGCAAATGAGCGATTTTGGAAACTTGGTTGCCAAACACAACAATTTGATTATCTGAGTTTTCTAAACATGATAATCAGATAATCACATAGAAAACGCAACCCCAAACATCCCCTAAATTATGCTAAATTGAAAAATCAACTTCTATGCAGGGGAGTATTTGGGTCTAACAGGAGATAGGCTTAATGGAGTAGAAATGATTGCTTGTGGACTCGCTACACACTATTCATTCAGTGCAGTTAGTTTTTTAAAGCATTTTTCTACTTGTAAACATTTTATTTTTCCTGGTTTTATGAGTACTTACGGTTACTTACCTTACAGAAACTTCCACAAGTTGAAGGATGTCTCAAGAATCTGATAACCGATGATCCTTCTGTCATTGAATCTTCTCTTCAAAAGTACTGCGATCTTGACTATCCCGATAACTCCAGTGTTATCCGAAGGTATGCTTTGTGATTTCTTTTGCATTGCTGTAATGATTCACAGTTTAAACTGATAATTTGTTTTCATATTAGGATTGACGCTATTGACAAATGTTTCAGCCATGACACTGTTGAGGAAATAATAGAAGCATTGGTAACATTGTAACCTTTTACACCTTAAGTTTTTAGTGGTCCTTTTTTGTAAAAGATTCTCTTTGAAAAATTGACAGGAAAGTGAAGCTAGCAAAACTGATGATGGGTGGTGTGATTCAACCTTGAAGAAACTAAAATGCGCCTCACCGTTAAGCTTGAAGGTTTCCTTGAGATCGGTAAGTCTCTTGAAGATAGCTTCCGAAGCTCGATTTTAAATTTGATGTTTGTTCATGCTGTGTGCAGATTCGAGAAGGTCGGTTTCAGACTCTTGATCAGTGCCTGATTCGTGAATATCGGATGTCATTACAAGGAACTTCTGGGAAGATATCAAGTGATTTCTATGAGGTATTATAATGACTTCGTGTTATATTCTTTAAGATTCTCTTTTGGTCTAATGGTATCACCTCATTGGATAAATTTTTTGTTATCAGGGTGTTCGGGCACGAGTGGTGGATAAAGATTTTGCACCAAAGGTATGACCACAAAGTATTTTGTTGCCACAGTGGCTTCTTTAACATTTACTAAATTCCCCTTCTAGCCGAGAATTGCCTAATCACCCTCTTTGATAAATCTTGTTCTTGGAATGTAAAATAATGGTAGATTTTTATAAATATGAACTTATTTGGTTTTAAACTCTGCAGTGGGACCCTCCTAGCTTAGAACACGTATCAAAAGACATGGTGGATCAGTACTTCGCTCCCCTCAATGCACTCGAGCCTGAACTAGATTTGCCTACAAAGCAGCGAGAAGCATTTACGTAAGCAAATAATAAAGTTAAAGTTAGGAACATTTTGTATTCATTAGCCTCTTTGAGAAAAGGAGTGGGAAAACATGTAAATAGAAACATCATTTGGTTTTGGGTGATCTATTTATCGCTCAAATGATGAGTTACATACTTTCCAAATACCGTACCAAGCTATAAGCGAAACCACATACATATTTAAGTGGTGTATAAACTAGTTTAACTATGTGATGTGTGGGCTTAAGTTTAATAATCTAATCACCTCCGCATACATTATACCGAAACATATGTTAAGACAATTGTTATCATGTAAACATGCAATTAATTTCTGCCAATGGACATTATCCTGTCGAAGTTTGTTAGTGATATGTGCAAATGGTCACTTTCCTTGAAGGAAGTTCCTAAGCAAAGATACTGGTGTCGTGTTCATATCACTACTGTAAGTATTTTGGCATGAGCTAAGATGAAATAAGTTGGTCATGCATACATAAAAATATACAGTATGTCGTTGATACCTATCAACTGTACCAAACTGAATTTGTAGGTGATATCGAGGTCCATGTTTGTCCCCTTTTTGTGTCATTATATAGTGTTCGATACTTATATCGTTTTTATCTCAGCATGCATGTTACAAACACGACATAACAAGAAACATCAACGAATTTGACAAAAGCTAAATAACACAGAGAAAATTGACACAATAACATATATGATAATGACAAAAGTAAGATACAGAAAAACAATCGCTCACCCATGGAAAAATATTTTCTTATGTTTTTCTTAAATATGAAGGAGTACTTAAATGCATTCAAAATCTATACTTTTTGGCAACATAAAGTTACCACTACATCTAGCTTTAAAAAATCTAGAGAACCTGAAGTTTTAAAGAATGGTCCTACGATTTGAACAAACCAAAGATGGTTTTGCAATTTACTCTATTATTTATTAAACCTCATAAAACCAAAAGAAAAGAAGACAATGCCTAAACATTATCTTAGGGTGTTTTGGTTTGATGCCATGAATGACAATCGATATGAGTTTTGGTATAGAGTGAAATGACAATGGATTGAATCACTTGTATCATTTCCATTCTTGTTGTTTGGATAGATGAATTGGATATGGGGTATCAAGTTTTTTTTTCTAATTTTAAATTCTTGCTTAGCAACATAAAAAGTTCCTTATTTAAAGTTCTTAAAATGACACCTTACCGTACAACAATGTTCATTTCAAAAAATTCTTTATAAAAATACATACACCATACAAAATAACTTATGGTAATTGATATCTTAATTCAAATCAATATATATTATACATATTGTATATAAAAGAGAAGATGTACATATACTTTTTGTTTTCATGTGAAAAATAACAAGTAGGTATGTGATAGATTTGCATAGGAGGCAAGTTGGTGAGGTATGGTGTATGCCCATATATTTGAGTATGATATCCGTAATAAACTTTAAAAGTAGTAAAACAAACATCTTATTTTAGAATGAAACTATTTCCTCATTTCGATTATCTTCCGATTATCACATGCCAAACGCACCCTTAAACTATATTCCCCATGTCTTGTAGGCTTAATTAAACCAACTTGGTTTTACCTTCCAATGCATTTCATTCTCATCCACCTGTCCAACAAGATCATCCTGACTCACATGCACTTTTTTCACACACATATCTTATACACATTATATATATCTACTATCTCTAAAACTTTCATTATTCTTCCTACAGCAATCTCACTGCAATCTCAAGTTTTATTATAAGGTATATGCACTTACTTTTTGAAAGGTATACATAAGCACTCTATGTAAATTAACCAAAACGTAAGCACAAAGTTTCTTTTGTTTACATAGCTTGTTTTTAAAGTAGCTCCCCTTTAATGGCAGCACAGAATATAGCATTTATTTAGTTGCATAATAAAGCATCATAAAGTGAAATAAATTATCTAATGGACCATCTTTGTGATCACATATTATAAAAAATTTATTTCTGATCATATCTCTGCATATTTACGTGCATCACAGACATGAAAAGTTTCTTGAGAAAACATTGCTCTCGATTTTTGGTTGATGAATTCAAAAGGAGATCAAGGAGCTTTAGCTGTAGCAGGAACAACGCTCTCTCCGATCATTTACTCATCGATGATCATGATTCATGTGTGAGTTAATTTCCGAGATTTATATGCATATATACTCACAATTGATAACATGGTTTTGAATATTTATTTTAAGAGAATCTGATGATTATACAGGTAATAGTGGAACGTAATGCAAGTTCAAGAACTGTGGTTCTCAACAGACCTTCCTTCCTCAATGCCCTCAACACTCCCATGGTTTGGTTACTACTTACTATACTTGTCTCTATTATAAAATGAGCTAGTATATTTTGGATAGAATGGATTTTAGTGTGTGGGGAAAAATATACAAGATCAAATTGTTATCTAGCTATGCGGAAGATTAATCTCAAGCTATTAGAAAATCTAAGAGCTCAGAGCGAATACGAAATTGTAAACCACAGAAGATCGAGACAGCAGTAAGGGATAGTATCAATCTATGTCAACTAGCGAAGATAAATGGTGACTTAGCGGATAAAGAAATTATCTCTAACTCTCAAAAGGAAGATGGCGTGGTTCATGTATTCCTTGAATCATTAATATTGTTAAGGTCTCACAAATTCTTTACACATTAAGAATTTCGCGATGATTTTCCGAATTCTTACCGAAACATCTCTACTATATTATAAAACATTTTATACATTCTCAAAATGAAAGTCTTAAAATATTAATCATACACACTTACTTATTATGGAATAGTGTCTTAAACACCTACAATTAATGTAACTAATAAAACACCCTTATATGGAAAAAAAACACCTAATAAAACAAATGATACAAATGATGAAACCTACTAACCAATTTTAACATATGCAATTAATGTAACTAATAAAACACCCCTACATCAAAAATAAAACTAATAAAACAAATGTTACAAATATTGAACACTATCATCATTGATTATTGTCATAATACAAACTAATTAACCATATGTATTCTAATTCACAATCCCTTACTTTAACCAAAGCGTAATGACCCTTTAACTACCTTAACATTTTGAGCTTAGTGGCCACATGTTTTATACTTTTCTCTTTGTAGTCGTTTATGTCATATTTCTCATCTTTATGTTTTCTTCTTGACAAACGTCTCTTGTTACATTTATTATCTTAAGAAACAATAGTCGAGTACCTATTAACTCCATAATAGTATCCGTATTCGTCATGAAAAACATATAATCAGAAAATACTAGTTGCCAAAAATTTTAATTAGATAGTATCGGCAGCCGCAACGCGCGACTTGCTATTAAAGTATTAAACATATATGGTATATTGTGTTGAAACTCCCACACAAGTCCTCTTATGAGAGACAGTGTAACTTAGGACCTTAGCTTACAGTGTATCTTATGCATGTGTCATGTTTCAAGTCTTTGGTTTCATTCCACCTTTAATGAGTGCTTTTGGTCACCATGGTGATGCGGCAGATAAGTAGGGTACACAAACTATATGAAAGTTGGGAAGATGAGTACTCTCGTGTAGGTTTTGTGGTAATGAAGGTGAGTCTCTTCTTATTTCAAAGATTTTCTGATTTAAACCATGAAGAAATATCATCCATATTTCTGCATTTCATTTGTAGGGCAATGGAAAAGCTTTTTGCTCCGGCGGCGATATAGTTGCTATGCATGATATGGTCAAAGAAGGTACGAAAAGCGCCACTTATCTAGTCTCTCGCTCTGTCACTCACTCTTTTCATAGTAAATTTGTTGCCACTTGGAGATCAATGTAAACTTAATTTCATCATGTGCAGGGAATATTGAAGGAAGCAAAGAAATATTTTCGAGGGCATATAAATTTATATACCTTATACATACATATTTAAAGCCAAATGTAAGCATTATATGTTATTGCTTTAGCAAAAGGGTTTAGTGAATCACAAACTATATCTGTGTAGGTGGCTATCTTGGATGGGATTACGATGGGTGGAGGGGCTGGAATTTCCATACCTGGAACATTCAGGATTGCAACCGATAAAACTGTAAGGATGCAATACACACACTCAAACAACCTTATAAAGTTCTGTGCCATGCATGTCTTTAAACTGATTTGGAGGTTTTTGTGCTAGTTATTGGCCGGGTTGGGGTTGGGGTGCTACAACTGGCTGAGAGTTGTAGACTCTTGCAGTATAGTGATCTGGAGATCTTGCATTTCCTTTAGTGTTAGTTATGGGTGTGTATGCGTGACAAGAGCCTCATGTACTGAAGTGGGGGACTTTGAAACACCCCGTTTCACAAAGAAAAAAGTTATAGAAAGTTTAACTTCTTATAAGAGCATCCGGTGTGGACGAAATCGTCCCTCGCCGTCGCTGAGCTGGAGGCTCGCCGTGCCCCGCCGCCACACCGGGGTGGCTCGCCGCTGCTCGCTGTTGATGACAAAATCGTGAGGACGACGAGAGGAAGAAACCTGCAAAGGTGGGACCAAGAAATATTTGTAGCGTTTGTATGTGTGTTTCTAGTGTGTGTAGTGTGTGTTTGTGTGTGTGGTTTTATTGAATAAAAAAGATAAAGTGGTAGTGGTGGCCCTCAAATGAAGAGGTTGAGGTTTGTTATGAGTGAGGAGGGGGTTTGTTGTGGTTAGTTGTGGAAAAATGGGATCTTGATGTGTCACGAGGTGTACGACAATAAGCTAACCCTTGTTATGACACCTGATGCTCTAAGACTTACAGTAACGGTCTAACAGACTACTAATTACTTCCACCTTAATTTAAGACTGAGAGCTTATTGAGCTAGCCTTTGTTGTAGGATTTTGTATCCCTTGGCATCACTGTTTATGTTCCATGTTTATTTTCTTGCTTCCAAAACTATTCCAAATTAAATATGATTATATCTCTTCAGGCTTTTGCTACCCCTGAAGTATTGATTGGTCTTAATCCTGATGGTGGTGCTTCCTATTACCTTTCACATCTACCGGGTTATTTAGGTATCTATCTTATTTTGAAAGTAACTGTGCATTTCTGGATTCCAAACTACAATATAAGTTATTTGCAATATATAATTCATCAACAACGGTGAAAATTTAAAAAACATCACATTGTGCTTTCTGTAAAAAACAAACATTAAATTATATGCAGGGGAGTATCTGGCTCTAACAGGAGACATACTGAATGGAGTCGAGATGATGGCATGTGGACTTGCAACACATTATTCACATAGCACGGTTAGCACACTGCACTTACGCTTTTTAGTTTTTATATAATGATGTTTGTGTTTGTTTTCATGAGCATATCATCATTTTCCTACAGAATATTGTGTTAATTGAAGAACGTCTTAGGAATCTTATAACTGATGATCCTTGTGTCATTAAAACTTCTCTTGAAAATTACACTTACCCTGACGTTCCACCAAGTAAAAGTTTTCTCAAAAGGTAAAGTTTTGCAGGGATTTTTTTCAAAATGCCTTTTAACTAAGGGGGTTTGTGTTATTTTGTGTAAATGATTGTTTACCTTACATGTGTAGGATGGAAACCGTCAACAAATGTTTTAGCCATGATACCGTAGAGGAAATCATCAACGCCTTGGTAATTTTGAAACATTTTACATGTCTTCAATTCCTGGTGACTATTTCTTGAAAGTTTAAGTAAAGATCATGAATCTGAAAATTCTAAACAGGAATTGGAAGCTGCAAACACTCATGATAAGTGGTGCCATTCTATCTTGAAAAAACTTAAATACGCCTCACCTCTGAGCTTGAAGGTTTCCTTGAGATCAGTAAGTCTTTCTTAGATAGATTCCTTCACTCGGGATCCAGTAGCGAACCTAGAAGAGTTTTGGGAATGCATATGCATATCCTAAACTTTTTTACAGTATTTGTTTGGTAATGCAGCTAACATAAACGGTTAAAAGTTAAAACCATAATCTATAGGTGCTCAGTTCCATAACATGATATTGAAGTCTATTTGTTAATCATTTCTATTTTTCTTCACTTTGTTTTCAGATACGAGAAGGACGGTTTCAAACTCTTGATCAGTGCCTAATTCGCGAATATCGATTAGTTTCCCGAGCAATGTCGTGCGAGATATCAGCTGATTTTTGTGAGGTATGTTGGTTACCATCAAATGTTTATCTACTCATTAATGTTTATTTGCCAATGGAATCGCCTTATTAATAGCATCTTCATCAGGGTGTTCGCGCACAAATGTTAGATAAAGATTTCGCACCAAAGGTACTAGTGTTTTATTTCTTATTGCACTTTATTTACTAAATCAATCTAGCTCCTTGCTTAATTCTTGATTTGCATACTTGAGGGAGCTTGATTCACATAATCTTTTCTCTAAATACTGAAATTTGTAAAACTAACCGATGAGAAAATGAAAAATTAATATATTGTTATATCTCGTGCGTTTGGTTTGTTTAATCGATTAAGCAAGATCCTATTCATTTGTTTTTCATTTTCTTCTTTTCTTAACATGAACTCTTGTTTTCCATACCTGGCACAGTGGAACCCTCCAACCTTAGAGCATGTATCACAAGACATGGTCGATGAGCACTTCTGTCCCCTCAGTTCACTCGAGCTTGAACTAGATTTGCCTTCCGAGGCTCTAAGCAACGAGCTGATCAGTGACGCTTGTGTAATTCAATACTGAAATTCGAATCGGAAAACATCTTGTAATCTTCAGCCTTTAAGAAATTGGCCCTAGCTTAGGGTAGGTGACGAATAATGGATTAAATGAATCTCTCTCATAAAACATTAGCATCGATCTGTAAAGTGTAAACCAAGTACAAATATTCAGTTTTGGACCAGTTGGACATCTACAGCATTAATTAATGGCTTGCCTAACTTTTCCAGAAAGCAATTATACTCTAGCTTGATACAATTGCACCATTCAAAGCCGAAAAGTTGTATTGGAATCCCTTTTGCGCATGCTACTCTTGTTAAAGAATATTTATGATAAATTATTATAAGTTGTTTGATGAGGGTGAGCTAGTAAAACTAAAGACTTTTACACACACATTTCAGTTCTTATTTGTTAAAATAAGATTCTGTGTGACACATTTCTAAGTGTGCAAGTAGTAATAAAAAATTACCAGGAGTAACGATAGAACCTGAGCTCACACATTTCTGTTATAAACTTGATAGATAATTTAAGTTATAATTTGACACACACATTAAAATTGTGACCATATATATATATATGGGATAAATTTATTATAATTTTGTATAATGGCCACAATCCATCATAAAAATATCTAAAGAATGATTCGAGGACCCAAAAAAAAATCGACCCACAAAAATAATCGGTAGGCGCCACATTTTTGCACAAAATTGTGGAATTAATTGGCTACAATTAATTGTAGTAATATTTTCCATATATAATATGACTTGATATTTCACGCTTACACATTTCGAAAAATTTTGTAGACATACTTTCACACTTATTTATCGTATAATATCTCAAAAACATTTTAAACAAAACTCGAAACTTTTAACATTTTAATTGATAAAAACTTTTAGTTGATGAACAATCTACATAGCCCGTTGTTACTGTGAAATATACACTACCATATGATACATTAAAGTGTGAGTACGTAAAGCCATGATTTTTATTCACGTACTTTCAGAAAACTTTGTGTGAATATAACGTATTCATGCATTTTGTCATTTTTGGATAATTAGACTAAAACCATTATTTGTTAGTAATTAAATGACTGAGGACCACCTGACCAAACTAACCACTTATTTTTAATGCTAGACGTACCCTCTTAATTTCTAGCTTACAAAACATATGCAGTTGATCCCTGATCCATAAATTTAAAATTTCACAAAAACTAAAACTTACAGAGATGCAGCATTTGGTTCATCACTCGTCGCGGTTTCTCCTTAAACCAGCAAGAACAAGAGGGCTTTCTAGTAATAGTATCAGTACTAGCACGCTCTCTGATAGGTTACTAGTCGACGATCCTCATGCACCTGTAAGTTTAACTAGATATAGAGTTATTATAAATAAACTATATATTGATGGTAAATTGATGATGTTACAGGTATGTGTGGAAGTCAATGCACATTCGAGAAGTGTAGTTCTTAACAGACCCTCGTACCTCAACGCGCTCAACATTCAAATGGTTTGTAAACTTATCTGCATTAACCGGTCACAGTTGTAAAATGGGTGCCTTAAAATCTAAATAACAAAATATTCGTACGTAACATTTTGATATAAAGACGATTGCTTTGAAAATATTGATAGATTTTGCAGACTTTATAGAAACAGAAAAAGGGTCAACTTGTTACTACAAATAATAGACATGTAGATTGTTAATCTTTACAATGGGAGTTTTTTTGGCCTAGTTGAGAAAAGGAACATTTGGATTATTAGTTATGATTACAGATAATACTGTAACTTAGATGATAATACAAGTGGTTACTTTTCTTTTTTCTTTTTTTGCTTCCTATAAATACTAATTGACCAACTGTCATATGATTGTATAACCTTTTTGTTTTGGAAATTTACATGCTAAACTTGTATCTTACACATGTGTGTAAACTCATCAAGCTAAGGTAGTTTTTCAATACAAAATCCAGAATCACTAATGTTGCTAATTAATCATGTTTCCATTATTAATATACTAAGTTGATGTTTTCAAGTATTTGTTTTCCTTCGGTGATCTGCAGATAAAAAGGTTACACAAACTATATGAAAGTTGGGAAGATGACCCTGATGTAGGTTTTGTAATAATGAAGGTGAGTTGATCATGTGACATGATTTTTTTGATTGTTGCTATAAAGAATTCTTTCATAGTTTTACGATTATAATTTTCAAGTGTTGATTTTGCTTGTAGGGCAAAGGAAGTGCTTTTAGTGCTGGCGGTGATATAGTAGCCTTTCGTGATATGATCATAAAAGGTACAGAACGAGCAAACTTTCTTTAGCGCATGCAGTTCATATTGAGTTAAAAAATGATAATATGAAGCACGCAAACTCATCCATGTAACTTGACTTTACTTTTTGCAGGAAAGGCTGAAAGAGCCAAAGAAACCTTTTGGAGGCTATATAAGTTTATACACCATGTGCATACATATCCAAAGCCAAATGTACATATGAAATTACACTGTTATAGCAAAAGCGTCTAATAAACATGAACCACATTTGCTATATTGGATTGTGAAGTATATCATGTTTTAATTTCATGTTTAGGTGGCTATCTTGGATGGAATTACCATGGGAGGAGGTGCTGGAATTTCACTTCCAGGAACATTCAGGGTTGTTACCGATAAAACTGTAAGTTTGCGCACCATATAGCAATCTGTCCCACATCTTTTACATTTTCTTTAAGTTAGTATATATTTATATCTTGCTCCCAATGCTATTTTTAATTTACCTATTGCAGGTTCATGCTACCCCTGAAACATTAATTGGTCTTCATCCTGATGCTGGTGCTTCTTTTTACCTTTCACGTCTTCCTGGTTATTTAGGTATCTTATGCTAAATCAGAAAACTGCTTTACAAATTTACACATTAAGTTTCAAACTACAATAAGGTGTTTACGAATGAAAGAATAATCAACTTGTATTCCAGGTGAGTATTTGGCTCTAACAGGAGAGAGACTCAACGGAGTTGAGATGATGGCGTGTGGGCTTGCTACACACTATTCACATAGCTCGGTAAGTTCTTTCTCCCTAATATGTTTTTCCATGGATACAATGATAACTTTCCCTACAGAATGTTCCAGCAATTGAAGAACATCTTAAGAGTCTTGTAACCAATGATCCTAGTGTTATTGATACTTCTCTTAGAGAGTACAGTGACCTTTACAATCTAGATAACAACAGTGTTCTCAAGAGGTGAACTTCTGTAATTTTCTTTTAGAAAAGCCACTCAATATAATTTTCGGTAACTACGTTGTTCAGCTGATCATTTACCTTTATTTGTGTAGGATGGAAACGGTTGATAAATGTTTTAGCTATGATACCGTTGAGGAAATCATTGATGTGTTGGTAAAACAAGGAACTTTTTAAACTTCCAAGTTACAATTTTTTCACCAAATCTTATGAATTTACTAAAGGTCGTGAATTTGAAAAACGACAGGAAAGTGAAGCTGCAAAAACTAATGATGGCTGGTATGGTTCCATACTGAAGAAACTAAAATATGCCTCGCCATTGAGCTTGAAGGTTTCATTGAGATCAGTAAGTCCTTTCAAGATATATTCTCAACTCGGTTTCTATCCCCAAAGTTTAATATTTTTTAACTGAATTTAGTCTTTACCGTATTCAGATACGAGAAGGGAGGTATCAGACCCTTAATGAGTGCCTAATTCGTGAATATCGGCTGACATCACGAGCATTCTCATGCGAGATATCAAGGGACTTCTGTGAGGTATATTGCTTACTTGGCAAAATTTGTAGTTCAGATGGGTGGTAATAAGTGACAACAGTAAATTTTTACTGAGTCAAAATATGGCTAGGATCAGGTTGCCAGACATAACACAGCTTTTTCGTGTTCGTTTCTTGATTTTTTAGGGATAATTGTTAAATGTGATAATATATGAGTTTGTAGTTACAATAATAATCTTGGCTCTTTTTCTGGTGTATTTATTTTAAAAGTTTCAGGCGTTTACATCTTGGATGACCTTTGACCCACTTAATTAGCTCAACCCATTAGAGAAAAAGTATAATCCAAATTGACCCATTTGTATATAAATAGGTCAAAATTGTTACCTCTTGGTTACATGCTCTGTTCATCTACTAACGGAGATTATGTTTTCGTCAGGGTGTTCGGGCACGAATGGTGGATAAAGATTTTGCACCAAAGGTACGAAAACTTGTAATTTCTGCCACTTGTAGGTCTTTTTGTTCTTGAAAACTAAGGCTGCTTAGTTGGAAAGAATACTCCATTTTTCCGAAAATTTTTCATATGAAAGGGAAAAGCGAAAACTGTTTAGTCGCACGTTTCCAATAATTCTCCAAACATATGAAATTTTCATTTCCAATTTGTAATAGAAAAATGAAAATCTTATTACACCCTTCTTACTTTTTCATTTCCAAAATAATAACACCATTTCCTTTCACCCTACACTTTTATCACGCCTCTTCCATCCTCCACCTTCACCTTCCATCGTAGCCCACCTCTCCGCCCACCGTCAAGTTTTCAACTAAACAACTTTTCATTTTAAAAAGGGAAAAATATAACTCCAACTAAACGGATTTTTAGATTTCAACTCTTCTCAGAGAGAAAAACTATTCCTTCTAGGAATTTAGAAACGGAAAAATAGGAAAATTTTCGCCAATTAAACTACTCAAGCTTTTGCTTTTGGACTCAGCAGTGGGACCCACCAAGCTTGAAGCATGTATCAAAAGACATGGTGGAGCAATACTTTTCTCCCTTTAGTCCATTCGAGCATGAACTAGAGTTGCCTGCACAACCTCATTAAAGATAGACAACTACCTTAGAGAGATTATACATAGTCAATTAATCCTAGGTTGAGGAATACGGGAAGAAGGCTTTCAAGTCAATAAGAGATTTGCTCCTAAGGAGGAAATAAGGGAGTCATCTCAAAAGACGCAAAAGATCTGTTATTAGCTTATTTATAAGCCGTCGAAGATCCTTAAAAGCCTTTCTTTTTTGCTTACAGCTTACTTTCCATTCTTTTTTTCTTTTCGTAAAGCCCATCTATTAAACAAGAGCCGACTTATGAGCAAATGCAAATATAAACTTCTGTACATCTTTTATTCTTTCACATGTGATATTTCATATTTGAACCCAAAAAGCCGAGATGTCTTGATTCACTTATAATTCCTTACACTTTGTTATTGATATGAATAGCTTGATTCACTTATAATTCCTTACATTTTGTCATTAATTCCGAGTAAAATGCATTCTGACAGTTCTGAGATCTGTTGTTGAAAGTACTGTTATGTAAAATGAGTATCTTAAGTACAATCTAACTTGATTATGCATGAGCTGCTAAGGTTTGTTTGATGTAATCACATCTTAAGATTCTACCTATGTTGCAGTCACTAAGACGTGACGCTACAACCAAGCATGACGGACAGACATCTTATCTTTAAAATGCCAGACATTATGAAGCTTTAGATACCAATAACAAATAGCCAAATAGTAGTTATGACCGCCTCATTACATGGGCATGTGCCATAGTAATTCTCAGAGGAATGGGTACACAGATGTTATCATGCTGCGAGACTAATCCTAAGTCAAAGATGCTTTAGTTTTGTGTTTAAGGATCATGTGATATCAGTCTGGTAGTATGTCTTTAGGCAAATACTTTGTTGTGCCTGTACTTTTGGAAGTGAAACAAAATTCGAGGCTGGGGACATTCAAAATCAAGACGATTAGAGCAGACATGAGTTTCATATTAAGCTTCTTGTCATATCAAAAACATGAACAACGTGCTAAAAATGAAAAACAACTCCCATCCAGATGGATGGAAAAACAAGTATTTGATAAAACCACATCCTTGAAAATTTGAATGGCTGCCACTCAAAAGTGATCAAAAAAGTTATTCAAATTCTCATTCTCGTTTCCCTTTACGAATGATCAAGCATAACTTATTCAGGCTTAGGGAACACCAATCGACACTGTATGGAAAAGAACAAATATGGTACAACTATCTATACGTACAAAATGCCAAAAATAGTCAAGTAAACACAAAAGAGGCAGCCTTGATCAAAACCATTTGTCTTGGGCTTTAATAAGTGGATCAGTTGTGAAGTATATCAGCAAAAACACAGTGCGCTCTATCCCTTTCCTGCATGACAGTATAATACCCTCTGAGAATTATAAAAATCAGGCCCATGGTTAAAAAGGGCGTTAACTCAAGATTTGCTAGAAATCAGTTGTTTAATTTACCAACTTATCCTGAATTCACAAGTACATGAAGTGTCTGCCAATCACAGCCCATTGAAATACACAACTTTTCAGCGACAAGCTATAAGGCTATATAAGCTACCGAACTTGATCAGATCAAGTACAAACTTTGTATGGAAATGATTATACCTTATGGATCCCAGATGTTGAATTGACTGATGCATCTCAATAATTAAGCTGGAACATACGATTCAAGCAACATTCTTGATGGAGATGGAGATTTGATTTCAACTTGCAGATACATATATTTCCATTGTTTGTCCTCTTTGTCTTTAAACATCTCAGCGGAAACCTCGCCAGCTCCATGTGGCCCGCGGATTAAAAATTGTACCTAAGAACCATCAAAAAGACGACCAGTGAATAAAATACATCATTAATTGTTATTATATTCGTGGTTGTAGATTTTAATAACAAAGGTGCTGTAACTTTTAAATCTGGGTTAATACATAGTAGATCATATTAAGGAGTGAACAAGTAAAATGCAAGCATATGGAATGAGATATAGAAGTTGAGAAAAGTAACCAGAACATGCTCAACACCATCCTCATCCTTCCAAATTCTATTAGGGATTCGTTGGCGAGCTGCTCGGTTTCTGCTTTCATGACCGTATCCAGTTATAGGCGAGCCAATCCTGACTCGAACCTGATACCCATGAAAAAATTAAGCTTTAAATATTATATGATATGTGACATGTGAACATGGAAGATTATTGTTCCTCCTACTGATAATTAGGCAAAATCTAGTTATGCAATTTACACTCATTTTGCCAGATCGATGTCAAGATTTAAACAAGGAAACATCTTTAGCTCCATAAAATAATTAAGTTTAGACAATGAAGAAACCTGACTATCGTCTTGAATCCTCACGAGAGCCTTGTTAAAAACCTTGTACCTAGAGAGAAGAACACAAATCCAAAAAATAACAAATAAATAAAACCGAAGGAAAGAGAAATAATTGCTCTTGTCGTATTTCTTGACGGCAGGGATAATACAAATGCAAAACTATTCAATCTATGTAACTAAGGCTTACTCTTTTGGTTCAAGTATAAGTTCTTTGACAACACCATATCCTGCTAAAGCTGCAATTCCAAGCCCTACCAGAATAACGACACTATAGGAGGCTCCCTCTGTAAATGTCAATGGCTTTTCTGGTATATTGTCAGTGATCGAATCGAATGGATCTTCAGAAGTTGTTACCTCTTTCCTAGTCTATGAAATAACAGAAAGAATAAGTGGGTGTCTAATTTCAAATGACAACAAGAAATGATGTGGTAATTAACAGTTAAAAGTTTGTTCATACACGTTACACATAGATTAATCAGCACATACAACTATACAAGTTCTGATTTGGAGAAACAAACTCTCATTAAACGTAAATAGTCCATCACTCACTTCTAATATACCTCGTTCATAATTCAAGCACAATCTTCATGGTAATAAAAAATCTGAATCCTAGTGAAAAGTAAATTTATATTTGAGCATTATTGGTTTACACCTCAAAATGACATCAGGGCTCACTTAACTTTTACTTTCCGACAAAGGGGTGTTTACGCTTGCCTACTCTTTCTGCTTATCTCCTTATTTTAGAGAAGATGCAGTTTAGTGTAATCCGAAGTTCCAAACAGCCTCTACTTGTTTTCAGGCAAAATAA
Source organism: Chrysanthemum lavandulifolium (assembly GCA_022545495.1). Lineage (NCBI taxonomy): Eukaryota > Viridiplantae > Streptophyta > Magnoliopsida > Asterales > Asteraceae > Chrysanthemum > Chrysanthemum lavandulifolium. Next base: position 157,718,895 of record CM040240.1, read on the forward strand.
GTAGGTTCTGATAAGCATGTTGGAAGCTGCTTATTTCTAAGTGTTTATTTTTGCTGAAATTAGTATTACTCTTTTGCAAACATGCTTAACTTAAAACTTTTTGCAAGTGAATTTGATTGTAATTTTCACTTAAATAGTGATTTTTTTTTCGAGTTATCTTGCATTTTAATTAAATAAGTAAATCCAAACACCATTTCCAGATGTACTTATTTTTAAGCATCCTATATGTACTTATTTTTAAGCGGAATCATAATCAGAAAAACTAATGAATCCCAAACACTCTCAAAAGGCTCGTTTATGGTAATGTGGGGATAGTACTTAGCAAGCGCAAGTTTCATTTAAGCTATTTAAAAATTAGCTCCCTGGATAACAGAAGGTTCCATTCTAGGCTCTTCTAATAGTTTAAAACGTGAGATCCTAAATATCATATAAAAATCAAATCAGTAGATTTAAATTTAAGGCTTAGCTTAAGATTTGCAGTACTATATGCCAAACACGCATCAATATATTAAATGAGACTTTGTTTGGGCTTGATAAGATGAAAATTTATGGCAGACAACGACAGCTTCGGAAAAGAACTAAAACAGCTTCTACTCCATTTAAACGTACGTAACGTAAATCAGATAAAGGCAGACACTTTTTCAACCTGATGCCAAGTGCCTAAATGAGCCGTACCAGATTTCTGTCATAGAATTTCGCTACATGTAGAGTTGGCTATATTCAAAAGTATGGCTCAAAAGAACATTCATACATATAAAAACCATAGATAAGTATTAAATAAATGCCATAAAGAAGATTCACATCCAATACTCGCTACTAATACGAGTCGTTTCTTTCAAAAGGTAAGACATATTTCCAACTTTTCCTTGTGTTTATCACTTTAATACTTAAAAGATCAGAGTAGAACACGCCAACACAGCAACTGTACACACAACAGTTCATAATATTAAGTATTAACACATAGATTAATAAATCATATTCATTATTCAACTGTAACGAAACTGCAATCCTAAAATGGAATGCAACCAAACAGTAATTCCATCCCACTTGCCCTCGGTGGCAACTTTATGCATCTTAATACTGAAGTTTGAAACATTTCCTCTTCAGAAACATTCAAAACTTCTTGTAACAAATACAAGTACTCTAACAGACAATTAACATTTATTTCCAGCTCGTCAGTTTCGCCAACAACTACAATTCTAGCGAGGAGCTTTTCAGGGCATTTTAAGTTTATCTTGCATTATTAAGAATCTAATGCTTTTTGGCAAGGAGCATTTATGAGTGTTTAGGGTATGTTTGGTGAAGACAGCGGTAGTAAGAAGTAGTAGCAGTAAGCAAAGCAGTAACAGTAGCTGTTTGTTTTGATATTGTGTTTGGTAACGTAGTTGTATAGTCATAATCGGTAAATGGAAACGCTAGTTGCTCGTAGATGCTACTAGAAGTAGCGTTTTGATTTTAAGCATTTAGAAAAGGTAGGAATGGTAGTTGCTTGTTTCCAAACAAGCATTTTGTGCAAAACGAGTTGCTTCAAAACGCTTCCTACTAAACATACCCTTTAGTGTATTTTAATTAGAAGCTTGTAGGGAAACAAGCGTTTATCTATTCTAAACGCTACCTTTCAAAATGCTTCTCAAAGAAGCATTTAGCTTTTTCGTCATTTTACACTTAATAATTAAGTATTTGGATTCTATTTAAACGCACCTATATGAAACGCTAATATAACAACAGATCAGCTTTTATATCATTTTACACTTTACATAAACGCCTTACCAAAAAAAAAAAAAAAAAAAAAAAAAACATTTTCTTAAAGTGAAAAACCAAACCTCCGACGCAGCCCCAGTACTCGACCTGGACGCCTTCGAAGAAAACGCCCTCGTCCTCACATCATATCCACCAACATTGCTCCTCCCAATCCCAACTCCTCCCAATCTTGACCTCAGCAAACTCAACGCCCCAGCACTCCCAACCCCAATTCCTCCATATTCAGTTTTGGTGACGTCAGATAGGAATGTTCGAACGGCAGTTGTGGTGGTGGGTGACGTCAGCAGCGGGGTTCTTCGAAGTGAGTGAAGAGATGATGGGGTTTTGTAAAGTTTGTATAATCTGTATAGTGTGCGTGAAGATGAACGGATCATGGTTTTGGTTGTCAAGAATAATGGGTTTGTGTGATTGGTGATAATGAAAAACCCTAGTTAGTTTCAGTTTTTGTGTTGTTCTAATTTTGGGGTTTTTGTGTTGTGCAAGTTTCGGAATGTGGGTCGGGTCCGGTTGTAATTTGTCTTTGGCTAGTACAGCTATTACTTACTGCATCCTCCGTTTCATAAAAAGTATCCAATTTGATATTTTAAGTCCTTTTTTTTTTTTTTACTTTTATCTTAAATATTACTCCTCCATCTCAAAATTATTGTCGTGAGAGATTTTAAAGTTTAATAAAAGTGGGGTCGTTTGATTTCCAACCACTTAAATGGAATATTCCTCACTTTATTCTCTAGCTTTTTACTTAAAAAGCGAGTGGACAATTATTTTGAGACATCCCTAAAAGGAAATATGAATTTATAAATTTGAGACGGAGGTAGTATTATTTATGTTATACAACACTTGATATAAATGAATTAGGATTTAAATGTATTTTCATTTAAATGATTTTCATCAAATAGTATATAGCGCAAACAAAAATATTTAAGATTAAAATTGAAAAATAAAGATTAAAAAAAGTCAAACTGAACATTTATTAAAGACATAAGGAGTAAAATTTAAAAACTCATAAATATAAAATTAATAGTATACCCTTACTCCTCTACACCAGTATACTTTCCATCTACTTATAACTCAAAAGTTTACCGATAAACGGTATTCATTCATTTCATACACGAAACATTTTCGCAATTATAACTATTGCCGTTTTAATTTTCTGATCTTATGAGCAAGTAGTCGCCTAGTATTTCATTGATGCAAAGTGTAATGAAATTATTTTTCTTAATCTTCGAAGAAATACAATTTTTTAGTCTTTGAGATTTTGTGTGGTTTAAAATGTGTCTTTGATTAGTTCTAAAACTTTAATAAATAAAAATAAAGAACTAAAATGCAAATATACATTTTTAAATAATTTATGCTGATACAAAGCTAGAGTTATATCCACACTACTCACTATACAAATTTTAGGAGGTGTTTAGTGTAGAGGTTTTGTCATCAAGATTAGGATTTGGTTTGCATAGATTGGCTTTGGAGGGCTTATAAAAACCTGAATAAATGAGGTTCTACAAAAAGAGGGTAAAATACTCGATTTTCTCTCTTTAATATTTGTGCCCCACATGATTTACTTTAGTTACTTTATAAAATAAATAACAATATCAAAACTAATGTGTAAAACATACACTTATATTACAAGTCCAAATCCTAATCAAATTCAAATCAAAAGTCTACGAATAAGTTTGTGAAAGCTTGGCTTACGTGCTCAGCTCAAGCAAGAAGCCTAAACCTATCTACAAACCAAATGACCACTTAAACATGCATTTATCTAGTTCTAAAAACACAACTACTACATACTAACAAAGAGACTTTAGAAAAGTGATTAACAAACACACAAAGGCAAAACCAGACCCTCCAAATCCACCAACGAAGATATCACGACACCCATTCACCGAATAGAATACATAAAAACGAGTTATAAATTAACCACCACCTTGATACTTGAAATGTAACTTGTCAGAACTTCCAAAGAAACAATTATGATCACACAATCTGATCCATTGGAGACAATGTAAAATGTAGAAACGATTGACTCATAAAGTACTGTGAGATGTATGAACACCACCAACATAAACGACTCATTTCCTTGCTAAGAAATCAATCGATGTGACCCATGCATGAACAAACATCATAAACTACAACCTCAACCACTAACGTCGTAAAATATACCTGTGAACTAACAAGCCATATCTTAACCCCAAGACTACCAAACTGAACACTAGTAACTGACAATTTATAAAACAAAATGCTACAGCCCGTAGCTACAACAAACAACTTAACAAGTTGCAAGCATGCAACTATAATTACCACTAATACATTGTAGCTACCACTAATTTTACCAAATATAAGAATTGATTGTTTTGGGTCGCCAATTTAGGAATGAGACTTACCAACACGTGGAATTTGGTTTTGTATCCAAACCAGTGTTTCAAAAACGGCTTAGGCGATTAATCGGTGATTAATTGCTAGGCGGGGATTAATCGCTCCGGTTTTCACTAATCGGCCTTATTAATCGGTTTGGTCAACTATCAGTCAACATACCGACTAATCGGATAAAAATCGGTCAAATCGGAAAACAATTGGATAAATCGGCCAAATTGGGCATATAATTTCAAAATTTTATAATTTTATATATAAAAAATCTAATCCGATTAATCCCCACCTAACTAATTACTTGCTAGACGGTACCCGACCACCCAGTTATCGCCTAACGGTTTTTGCAACCTTATATAAACCACCTTAGAAACAAATATTAAAGTTGGATTGGTTTTGTTTGATCCTTATCCGACCAAATATTCTTCATTACAATAACTCAAACAAGAATGTAGTTCGGAGATCAGGACTTTGTGAATACGAGCATGTTTCCACCGGTAATCAGAGACAACGGAACCAGGATTAAATATGATGACGATAATTTTTTTGAACCGTAATATAATAGAAACACATTTCGATGGATAGGGTATATTATAAGATGCGTTTAAGAAAAGTCAATATTTTTTTTCAGAATTGACACTAAATCAAAAAAATCCATTAATATCTCGGAACCCCGCGAGAAACCTCAGAAACCCCACCTCGAAATACTATCGAACTATCCTAAACGTGTCGCTGAGTTTAAGATTACGTCACTAGAGAAGGAAAACGAGATGCATACGAATTATTTCTATTATAAAAAGGAAAATCCTTATGCTGCAGTCAAAAGATTTCATAAATAAACTATGTTTAGTTCATGGCGAACAACTCATTCATGTGTCCTTTTAATTGTCTAAATCTCGAGCACGAGTTATCCCATTGCATGCTATTGAACATCGGACATAAGGACTAATTATATGTGTATCTCTAGTCTTTACTCATCTTTCCACGATTTGGAGCTCCATATTCTTACCGTCTTCACTATCTTGCCTAGTGGAAGAAGAAAATGTTGAAGATGAAAAAGAAGAATCGACATCTTGTTGGTTTCGTTCCCCAAAGGTCTTCATTTCTTGAACACGAGGTGGGCTCATCAAGGATTCTTCAACACTCTCGGCTAAATGTAACTTCATCTCGCGATGTTCCTGACATAATGCGCACCAATGCAAGCAACAATGTACCCCACAAGGATCGCACGGTGAATCCTATAAATTATGCTAAATAATTTAGTGAATGCTAAATCAATGGGTAATTTGATGAAAATAAACTTCTATGTAATACCTTTAGGTGATATTTACGTTGGAGTGATTGTCTTGCCATGCCGGTATAAATACCACACATCCACCAAGCAAACAAAAGGCCCTCGGTAATGAGACACGAAGTACCCGGATCAATTCCAGGCACGAAAGCAATAACTGCGGCTAAAACCATGCCGCCTTCTACACATAACCCATGACAAATACATGCGGTATTTGCAGGAATCTCTTCATTTAAGCTCTCTACGTTGCGCCCGAACAATATACACGGACAAAACAGTCCGGTCATGCCTAAGAAAGAGCAAATACACACATTAATGAAAGCTATCGGGGTTTGTACGTAATATATGCATAGATATCATATGCAAAAAATAAGAAAAAAGATATTAATACTTACAACTTTCAGGATCATCGGCACAACTAAAAATCCCGGTAGACCATTCTTCATCTGCAGGTGGCTCATACGACGAAGGTAAGGCTTGCCCACATTCCGGGCATCTACGAGCACTTGACTATCAAAATGACACCAAGTTTAAAACTCTCATGTTATATGATCTACATTTCACTCATATAGATTCAAATTCAAAGATAACCAGAATTAACATACACATATATGCGTGTTCATCTTGTAACACATGCGCGTATAGATTATATATTGATTATGATATATGAAAATACCTCATGAACATCGATAGGTTGATTTAGCTCGCCGGGCGTGACATCTTGCAGCGAGTCTTCTTGTTCCTTTGTAAGCTTCACATAATTATCTCCCATTTCTTCTTATTTCGTTTCAAACATTATAAAAAAAATGGTCTTTTGCTCATTGATTCAACCAAATTCTGTGTTGTGTGTAAATACGTGTATTTATGTATCAATTCTCATCCCTACAATTTTGTTCGAGAGAGAAAGTCTCTCCTTTGTTCAAAATACATAAGAATAGTGGACTTAATGATTTTTGGCAATTTTAAAAAGCCTAATATACACACCTATATATACGACTACTATAACATATATACTTTTAAAGGAGAGTTATTTTACATAAAAAAAATTTCTTACATACTAATAGCATCCGCAATGGGTAAACTAGATAATAGCTTTTTACTATTTCAAAAAGCTATTTGAAAGGGTTTTTGGCATTGCATACAAGACTTTTTGGGAAAGCCTTTTACAAAGACTTGGTTAAAGTTCAAGTTTTTGCTAAAAGCTCAAGTCATTAAATGTGTTATGCATTAAATACATAAAGTCTTTAATGACTTGATACATTGTGGATGCTCTAAGTAACTCATCATCACCCTTCATCTAAAAATAAATCGATGGTTGAGATTAAAAGCGTTTTATTATTTCACATATTTTACAATTTAAATATCTTTAAACCGTTAATCGTTAGCGAAAATAATTACACCATTATGACGAATTTAATTACCTTTCATGAGGCAGGCACTTTGATATCTTTCGAAAAGAAAAAAAATCATTTTTTCATGTTTTTAAATCTATTTTTGTTTTATTTTGTTTTTTTTTTTCGAATATGAGATTTGCATGAAAAATCACATGTGATTAACAACTAATTTGAATATCACATGTGATATTTAATGTTAAATCACATATGATATGTAATATCACATGTGATATTAGTGTTGAGTCATATATGATATATTATCATATGTGATTTAACACTAATATCACATGTAATATTGATATTAGTGTTAAATCACATATGATAATATATCATATATGACTCAACACTAATATCACATGTGATATTACATATCATATGTGATTTAACACTAATATCACATGTGATATTCAAATTAGTGTTTAATCACATGTGATTTTTTTCATGCAAATTTCAGTAAACGAAAAAAAACAAAAAAATGTAAAAAAAAAATGTGAAAAACACGAAAAAAAAAATTGTCAAAGTGCCTATCTATAGAAAGATAATTAAACTTTGTCGTAATGGTATATTTTTTCGCAACAATTAACGGTTTGAAAATATTAATATTTGAAAAAATGATGAAAGTGGGTTTTTTAATTTGTTAGAATTAATCTCATCTATTAAATCAAATAAAAATAAATGTAAGATAGAGGGTGAAGATTGATCCCTTAATTTATAAAAGATCTTTTGTCCTCAAATGATCTTAAATCTATACTTCTAATGTTAAAAATGGCTTTAAAACATTTTTATTCTAGTCTAAACGTTCTAAATAATTTTGAAATGAAATTGGTTGGTAATCACTTGTGTTGCGTCTCATACATACATTTGCCTTACTGTATACTAGCATAGTACTTGCGTAAATAGCGGCAACGAAATAATTTTTACAGTTTTTGTTTAGAGTAAACTGCATAAATGGTCTCTGTGGTTTGTCGGGTATTACAGTTCAATCTATTTTTCTTTTGTCTCGGATCCGTCATCGTGGTTTTAACCCGTTACGAATCCAATTCATTTTACCTAACTCTGTTAGTTTAACTTAGTTTGACCGTTAACTTGAGGGATATTTTGTCATTTCGTATGTTTTTATCTCTATCAAATAACCTACAATCCCCAACACAAATACACATTAACGTCTCTTTCCCACACTAAATCCTCTATTAAAAGCCGGCCAGTTACCACCGTCCAACAATTATAGCACCACCACCACAACCACAAGATCTGGTCTAATAACTACTACTACACCTTTCAACACCACCACCATCACATATATGTTCACAGTCATCGATCCATACCACCAGCAACCACAACCAACCACCCCCGTTATCTTCCAAGCCAGCTTCAACCAGAACCACCACCGTCTTCTACCAAATCAGCGCCCACCATCACTACCTACGTTTTCTGCCAAACAACAACCATTACCACCCACCGCAAACGCCAAATCAGCAACCACAACCACCACTGCGCCAATAGATCCGAACAAAATCACTCGCCACAACCTTATCCCAATTTCGTTGTCAGTTGATTTGGTTATGGATTGGTGAGAGTTTTGATCGTAACACCGCACCTGAACTAACACACCCATTATAACAATTAGATCTAGTTGTGGTAACCGTGGTGGTTTTGGGTGATTTTAGTGGTTTCGTTTTTGGATTAGTCATCTAGTTCTTTATAATATACAAAGATAAGAAAAAGAAAATTGTGCCATGAACATTAATGAAATTATACCAGCTAAAATGATATTAAATATTTGAAAAAAGAGAATCTTGTTGTGGCAAACTTATATCTTTTCTTATTTATTTGACAAATAAATGATATCAAATCATCTTTTTATTTCGGCTATCCATGGTACACCAAATGGCCATACTAATGTTAACGTAATGAGAGTGGAAGAAATCGATATAGTTAAGATGTTATGTGGCGCGAATGATAATATGCATAGTCTTCAAAATGCCTATTCCGTGTGCCTTCATTCGCGTGCCAGACATATCTTACGGACCTGAGATAAAACATGCCGAAAAGTCAACACAATGGTTGAGTGAATTCATAGTTTTGAAAACGATGAGTGGACAATAGTTTGTAATATAATTGCAATGTACAATTATCTTCTTGAAAGTTATTATTGCTCTAAGCTCATGGAACTCACGACGACTATTGTATATATATATCACGGACGATATATATAGATAAGTAACTTGCCCAGTAGGTATTTTGCCATATACCTAGGTAATTCAAATAAAGTGCGTTTGGTTACCGATCCGCTAACACAAACGGGATTCGTCAATCCCGATAGCCTATCCACTATATTTGCGCTCACTCTCGATGATTAGTGGTCCATGATGTAGGGGACTTTTGGCATAAACAACTTAGTGGTATGCAATAATACAGTCAAGGCATTCAGTTTGCAAGTAATTGTCCATAATAAAATAGTTTAGCATGTATCTCCACCAAGTAGTTTATAAAACAGTTAAACAAAAGTTGGGGCTATAAACTCACGGTAGTTATCAGTAGTAGCTTATAGCAATAACAGTGTATGTCGAGACCACGATCTTTTAGTGATTACCTACGAAAGTATAATAATTATGTTTTAGTATAGTTTCAATATAAGTTTACAAGTATATGTAATTTGTTGGCTTATGATGTTGTACATGGATATTAAGCTAAGGTATCGCTTAAGTGTTGGTTTGGCTCATAGCCTTTTTATAAATGACCTCGTACCACCGTTCGGGCTATCAAAATCAAGAGGTCATGTAGTAATCGCACGAGGAGCCAGGACACTTTAAATTGTAAATCCACAACTCGTCGATACGATACCCCGAAGAGGCCTCTTTATGATAATGAAATTCCCTACTATTGTAGTACTTATCATTTATAAGTAAGTATTTGACGAGACAAATGTTGTATAAAACATATGTCGTCTTTCGTCAAAGACTATTTAAGTGGTGACGTGATAGTGTTATGAGTTGTGTGTCGTGATAGTATAAGTTGTGTCGTGAAGCATGTAAGTGTTGTGATGAAATAATTTCGGCGTGTCCTATTATGATGTTGTGTAAAGGTTTTAAAAGTATTTTTTCGATTAATATGTTCATGGTTTTAGAAGTCAAAACTTGTGAAAATGGTATTTATATAGTTTATATGTCATATAGTCATTTATCTAGTTTTTGTCAAAGTCTAGTCAAGTTTTATCTAATGACCAAGTTTTTGACACAATTTTCCGGTTAACATATCTAAACTAGCCGTAACTTAGCCACACGGAACAACTTTGAAACAATAATTATGGTCATATCTAGTAGCTATATTATAGTTAAAAATAGCTTAAGACATAAGCCTTGGCTTAACCTTGGCTTTGTTTTGTCTCAAAGAATCAAAATACAAATAAGTTTTCTTAACCATGGCTATTTTCTAGCCAACAACAGGTTCGTGTAGTTTTTGCTGTTTTTAAGACTTTTCGTTCACTTTCAGCTTATGTGCCCCTATGTTTTTGAAGAAAATTTCATTCCGAGCAACTTTCGTGCTTTACACTTTTGCTGATTCGGACCAGAAAAGGGTTTAAATCGCATTTTAAAATCGTTTCAGAAGACTTTTGACTCAATATCAAGTTTTCATTTAGCCATCTTCTTTTAACCATAACTTTTAATCTATAAGTCCATTTCAAGTGATTCAAAAGCTCAAATTCAAGTTTTTATTTCCTCTAACAACTTTTTAAACTTAATTAAGTCCAAACTTTGTAATTTTTATGTTAAAACTCATAATAATTCACTAGTTTCTTACTAGTTGTCTTAATGAGTTTCTACACTAGTTTTTACCCATCAATTTTATGTACAACATCATGCAAGCCTTATTACATGTACTACTTATATCAAATTACATCAAATAATCATAAATATTATTGCAACCATAGTGAATGACAAGAAATTTAAATAAATTCTTACAAGAGTTAGGTTGAATAGTCACAAGAACAATCAAGCCTAAACCCCTTCCAATCTTTAACCCTTGTCTTCAACCTCTTAACCCAAGCTTTACCAACCTTCTTACCCTTGCAATAACCTTCTTACTTCAGCCCCTAACTTCCTTGTGTATCTTCTAATTCACCCTTGATATCAACAAAATAACCATAGGATCATGTAGGTATCATCTCTAGCTCCATCTTCTTAGTGATTTTTGAAGTATGAATCAAAGTGTAAGTTGGTGTTTGTGTGTGTATAGTGGACGGCAAGAGGAGAGAACCAAGAGAGTTTGTGTGATTTTTTTGCATGTAAAGTGATAACTATGAAGTGAAAGGCTTAAGTGGGGGGGACAAGATTGAGGTGAGTGGATTGCATGTTAAGGAGGAAAGGCCACATGGCCTTGTGAGGCTCTATCAAACGCCACCTCTCATGAGGAGGTGGTAGTTTGTGTTTTTATTGTGATAAAGTGTAGTTTTTAGGGTATATTTTGGTCCCGGTAATTACTAATGTTAAGCCCTTAATTCACGAAACTTAAAACCGGGAAACGTAAAAAATGTAATACTTCCAAAAATGTTAAAACTTATCAACATATTCCAACTAGGTCTACTAAAAGTATGATAAGTCGTATATGGTGTTTCCATGTTGTTAAAACCTAATAACGTAGGTTCGGGCACGCGTATTACTTAAAGGTAAAATGTGTACCTAAAATTGGCAAAGTGGAAATAATTCATATGAATTATGACTAGTGGTGAAACTAAATTATTTTTGAACACATAGACTTTTCCTAGTCTTGTGTTGGTTGTGAGGATAATTCACATTAATTAATTTTTGAGATTACTTATATAATTAATTAAAAGTAATTTATATAACGTAGAATAGTTAAATATAGACCTGAAATATGCGAGGTGCTACAAAAATATTAATGTTTCTAACACTAGAACTAAATCTTAAAATGGAAATTCAGAAAGGTGAATGAAGTATAGGCTTCTAGTGTAGCGGGTGTATTAACTGAAAAAAAAAAGATGAAGATAAAAAAAGAAATAAACCTGAAGGTATGAGATACGGTAAGGGGTCTTGAAGGGAATTAAAGAAGGAAAGAAAATAGTTCCAGGAGATGTAATGCGTGACTGGAGAATCGTTACCGTTCTTCGAGAATATAGATAACTCTTTTCACTTAAGAAAGAGAAACAACAAGGATATGTTGGATTGGGTGTTGGAAGGAACTTGTGATGAGGATAAGTAGTTTTATCTTTCGTTTATTATGATATAAACCAAACTACTCTATACTACTTTGTAATAATATTTGTTTTATTTTTCTCTCTTCCCAAATGGAATGTACTCTTCTTTTATATTTTTCTCTCTTCCGTAAGCCATGAGCAAATTGACTTGAACCATTTCATCATCATCAAATGAAAATTCTTGTTCATTCTAGTCACATGATTCAGCGACCAGACCTTTGTTTCTAGCCTAAGATGGTTGAGAGGGCTGAGACATTGAGCCACATGATGTTAAGAGTGGCAGTTTAGCTTTGACCTTTTTATACTCAACACTATAATATTATTGAACTTGTGGTTTAGTTTGACTATTTGAAAAGCTTTGTGTTGAGGTGATGAGATTTGGTTAAACTCGGTTTTATTTAGTGGATCTATATGATATTTTTTTTAAACAATCTTTTGCAAAATGGCTAATTTTACCACGTCTAAAATATTTAGTTTGGTTGTTTGAAATTTTTTAGCCACTGAAACTTGGAGGTTCTTCTTGAAGAATCTCTTAGAATTGGCCAAGAGAGCCCTTTCCTGAAATTCTTCATTCAGATCATCCAAGTGAGTATTTTTTAGGGGAAGTATATGATGTTTTGAAAAACAGTCTTTTGCAAAATGGATAATTTTACCACATCTAAAACATTTAGTTTGGTTGTTTGAAATTTTTAAGCCACTGAAACTTGGAGGATTCTTTTTGAAGAATCTCTTGGAATTGGCCAAGAGAGCCCTTTCCTGAAATTCTTCATTCAGATCATCCAAGTACTCTTAGTTACTTCTTAGGTACTCTTCATCATTTGGGTGATCTTGAAGTCCGAAACAACTGAATTAGAGAAGAAAGCAGTTGATAAGGGTTGGTTGTGGTGGGGCCTTTTTTGTTCAAAGTGCGTAGATTTTTTCAATAAGTCTTTCCTCATATTTGAACTTTCCAAATAGAGTGGGTAAGTCCAGATCTTTAACATGGTTAGAGTTTCTCATACCTTGGCTAAAACTTAGCCATTTCTTCGACAACTTTTTAATAAAACCCATGTTAATTTCAGGATTTGAAAGAACAACACCATCATTCACAAGTTCATTTGTGAGAACTTTGTATCTGGTGAATGTTTGAGAGTCAGTTCACCTTCAATGTTTTTGAAGGTGTTATAAGTAAGTCTTATGTCCATGACCCCATTTTCTTTTACTTCAGAGGGCCCCTCAAAGTTTATAATCAGATCTTCCCAAGTCTTTCTAGTAGTGGGACAGTTTATTACCGATTCCATCACATTATCAAGCAAGCACGATATGATAATACTTTTGAGGTGTTGGTCAATATTGACTACCCTTCTTTCGTCATTGATCCATTGAGCATATGGTTTTTCAAGACCAACAACTTTTTTAGGAACATAGAGTCCATAAAATAAGATCTCAAGGAGATAAGGTTCCATACCAACCATGTGACAAAGGAACCTTTTCTTTCGATTTGTGAATCTTTTCTCGTCTAGTTTTGAAGTAACCAGTGACACAACCACCACGCTTTTCATCTAGAAGTTAAGGACCATAAGATGTAGACATGGTAGGATCTTGATTTTAAAAACTTTTGAGAAGTTTTTGTTGGAAAAGTTTAATAAATCAAACTGCTCTGATACCACTTGTTTTTCCGAATAGAGTGATTATAACCTAAGAACGTAAAGCAGTTTAAACACGAATTACACAAGAACATTTTTCAACATTTAAAATTCTTATTTGAATAAATCAAAGATTTTGGTAAAGATTGGTTGCGGAATACAAATCTTACTTGAATAAAAATTTGTGGTGATCTAATCTCTAACTTAAACACTAGTTATGGTTTAAGTAGGAACTTCATTTACTAATTGAGTTGTTGGACCGCCAAGTTAAATTCGAGGAGTAAATGCTCTCGAATGTGTATCACATTAATTGCAAGAGATGCATTTACGACTTTATAAGTATTTTTTTCATAGCGGAGAATTAGGACTTTTAAACGAAACTAATTTACACGTGTTTAACATCTAATGAGTGGTTGAGATTATATTAAATGTTACTATACTAGGTAATGGGATAAACTCTTCTTTAGGGAACAATATTAACAACTACTTTATATTTTTACCAACTCTGGAAGGTGTGGATTCCTAAGAAGATTTGCTTTATCCCTTTTTGTTAAATTAGATTTTCCCGTCTTTTACCTTTTAGAAACTTGAGATTCTTTGTGCAATATCTTTGTGAACAAGGAGATCAAACATAATTTAGTAAGGCATTGTCATCCTCACTGAACTGGACTTCTTCTTTGGGACTTGTATTTTAGTAGCTAAACCGAAACATCACTTGAATGAAGACTCTTTCTCTTCAAAAAATCATAAAGAGTTATCCTAAATATTTGTGAGCATCTAAGTTATACTTGAGCTATTTTATGTTCATACATAATTGATGACACATATTAATCAATAATAATCATTGGTAGGATTTTACCTTTATTGGTATCAACAATGTCATCACAAATGAATCATCACAGATGAACAGAAAAGCAAACATAGATCCACATTACCACCACAAGTGAAAAATCATAAACGAACAATAACAATCTTTTTGGTACAAAATATTTACACAGGAATGTTTTGATCGGTTAATTTTTTTAAATTGATTTCTTGTTGTCTTTGAAAGATTAGACAAGGCATGTTCATGATGGTGATGACAAGGATATGTGTTTTATGGGTAAAACTATACACGTGGGATTTTTTTTGCACCACGTGTGATGATCTTTTGCTAATGTGGCTTTTAGGGCATTCACAATGGGTTTAGGTGGCAATGTACAATGACCCCTTTTATGCGTGTAATGCATTGTAGAAATGCCACCTCATTGGTTCATTGAAAGGGAGTGGTTCTCTAAACAAACACTTATTATATGGTGATATGTGTGCCATCTTACATATATTGGTCCACTTGCTCCTATTTTACAAATATTAATTGTATTCAGTATGAAAGTTAAACATACTACCAAATTCAATTGATTGTGAAGATTTTGTATGCAAGAGTTCAATGATGATGTGGCAATATATTGAACCTTCAAATGCTCAATAGATTAGATATGGTCTTAAGGGGGTTATCACCTTGGCAATGTGTGCTAAGTCAACATTATATAGATCTTTTTATATAATATGATAGTCGCATATGTGGTATGGATGATGATTATGCTTGTGCTATGGCTTGTCTTCGTGATACGATTCTAAACTTTGATTTCAGTGGTTTCACTAATAAGGACACTACCCTCTCTAAAGCCCAACAAATACTGGCGAGTGCCCTTTTTAGTGAAATGGTCAAGGATATGAAAGTTCACTTATGAGACAGAAAGTTGTTTTTGAGTGTTTATGTGCACCACATGCTCAGGATTTTCTACTAGTTATCCCCACACACGGGCTTGATTAACATATGTCACCGGTTGAATATCGTATTATCATTAAGTATCCCCTCATGATACCATTATTTTCGGTTGATTAGATATGCCATGTTTGTTACAAGGCATGTTTGGATTCATTTGGGGAACATGCGGTTCATTGTAAAGGACTCTCGGGCTTCAAGTACCGACAAGATATGGTTATTGATGTACTTTTTGACATATTTAGGCGTTCCAGGATCTCTGCCAAGAAAGAAGCACTGTGAAATTTTTGGTGACCTATCGGATGGAAGATCCACATTGCGATTGGTGACTTTGTGGTTTTGGATGGGTTGGAGGAAACATGCTTGTGTGGATCGGCGGTGTTTCACGTCTTGTGGGTTTAGGTATTCGGGGTTTTACAATTGGACATGATGATGTGAAGCCGCCTCGTGCAAAGTGACAAAACAAGAGAAAGGATGCACTGAAAATCAACACTTGTTTATTTCTTTCACGTTTGATACCTTTGGTTTCCTTGTACCTGAGGCGGTGGAGCTACTCAAAAGAGTCCAACAAGTTATAAACAATAATTTTATGACACCTATAAAGGTAAAGTGATAAGTAAAAGGATACACAAACCAACACGGGGATTTATAGTGGTTTGGTCACAAAGCTCCTCTTCGCCTTACTCCACTCCCAGTACCGACTCGAGAGTTGCTTCACTAGATCAAAAACTCCATTCTCACGGAGAAAACCTTACACAACGTTGCTTACACTTTATCCGGTACAAAGCTAAATACCGAGTCCTTCACAAGAGGTGGAACCAAACCTTATCACTACGTCGCCTACACTTTATCCGGTACAAGGTTAGATATCGGGTTCCATTATAAAGGAGGAACCACTACCTGACCAACATGACACATCTATGACACCCGTTATGTTTTGTGGCCCAAAATACCAAACCTTACGTTTTATGGCACAAACACATAAACCATCTAATCTAGTTATAGATACTAGAAGATGATACAAGACAAGATCCAAGACAATGTGTCTAATGGATATGAAATCCTAAAACAAACATCAAGAACACAAAGCATGATGTAGTTAGTCTTCCATGAATGAAGATGACAAGTTTCCCAAGCATAGAAGATCTTCATGTGCTTGTATTCTTGTGATGGAGGATCACTTCAGTAGGTAAGGATGCAAGATCTCTAGGCTTGCTTTGGAGGATCACTTCGGGAGTATGCTTACAACAAATAAAAGTTAGAAGCATTATGATCATATGAGATGAGGGTGTTTTACATATTTTCTACTAATCTAAATATGTTAGAAATGGTGGAGAGAAAGTGTGTGAAAGGTGCAAGAAACAAAGAAGAATGGTTTGCTATTTATAGAAAAAAAATATGTTTCTGCCCAAGGATCCCTTCTGAAAGGGATCCGGCCCTGATTGCCCAAGGGATCCACGGGATCCGACCATCTGGGTGAAATATGGATTTTGGTTTATGGAATCCGGGTCTTGGGTTATGGGTTATGAACCATGGCTCATAGACTTTTGGTCATGGGTACCCAACAAGATACAATGTATCTAGACAATGGGTTATGGACTTTGTGTCATGGGTCGTGGGTTTTAACCAACACGATTTCATGCATGATGTCATGCAATGGGTCATTGGTTATGGATCATGGGTCATGAACATGGGTTATGGATCATGGTATTTACCTAACACATTTACTTTTGTTTATGTAATTTATAAAATGTAAGTAACCAAGATTACTTAAGTGTTTTATAAAATGGTTTTAGTTCTATATAAACTATTTAACTAAACATGTTTAATTCTTTGCTAGGGGTTTGATCATAACGCAACATAACAAACATGTGCGAACCTGTGTTGTAGCATACAAGGACTTGAGTCGTCAAGAGGTGTTGAAAGTATGTTGAGACAAAATAGTATTACGAGTAACTTATACATTTTACGTTATGTATTACAAGTTACATGTTTATCATCAATAAAACAAATGAGACTGTATAGATTAAATATCGTAATATTTGCACTAACAATCTCCTCCTTTTTGATGATGAAAAAATATATGTAAACGTAATAGATAGGTAAAATGGCAAAGTTACTAGTGTCTGTACTTCCTTTACATTAGCTTCTCCATTTACACTATTCTCCCCCTTTTGTGGAAACAAAAAAGGTGTGTCCTTAGAGTTTAAACTTCATTTCTCCCAAGAATGGCGAGCTTGTATCATTCCTAGTGAAGTTAAATTGAAAACACCTTATTGCTCCCATTTTTGTACATAATTGGCACACCACGCCAATACTTTCAACACGAAACACTAATGGAGGAAGAGAAGAATTATCAACAAGATTCACTTTAGTGGTCTTGATGATGGCGAAGCTTAGCAACTCATGACCTTGAGCTTGCACGTCTTCAAGAGATTGTGATCTCGCCTTTAAGAGGAACCTAGAGAATCACACAAAGAAAAAAATACATAGAAAGATCCTTTGAATTATAACCATTGTTGCCAACGGATTAATGGATCAAATTTTGAGGCTTAACCTATATCAAGGTTAGTGTTGTGGAATGAAATAAAAAAGTATATGATGAGAAAGAAATTTCCCTTTTGTCAAAACACAAAGGAATTTTGAAGAATGAATGTGTGCACGCTCCTCCTTGACGGTTGCTCCCCCTTGTTAAGGGCATCAAGTGTTTTAGGAAGGCTAAGATGAAAGTATTGCAAAATTTGCAATGTTTTTCCTTTGACGAAAGCTCCCCTTTATTGAGGGCGTCAAGTGTTCCTAGTGTGTTTTGAAAATCTACAAAACAAAAAATTAGTTAAAAAATATATTCGTCCTTGGATGAGTAAGTCATATGATGCACTTTGTAGATGCTTGACGGAAGCTCCCCCTTGCTCGAGGGCGTCAAGAAGAACCTACAAAAAAAAGAGGTAAACCTCGTCCGGAGACAAGTGTGCCATATACAAAACCATGTATATGAGTGAACCTACAAAAAAATTAGTGTAAAAATTTCGTCCATAGAAGAGAATTCCATACACATCAAAGTGTGTATATATGAACCTACAAAGAAAGGATTAGTGTCTAAAAGAGAATACTCCTACTACATGCATAATCGTGGTTGGTTTAGAGGTTGTAGGTTGTTCAAGGTAAAAAAAATGTATTTAGGGATGAGACGCATTTTATTACGAAATTCACTTGGATTTTGACAACATAGATGTTTGTGGAGGATGGTTGAGCAACCATTAATTATAGTGGTAGTGAGACACTTGTCGGATGTGGTTGACAAAAGTAGGTTGTGGTTGACACAAGTAGGATGTGGTAGAACATGAAACGTACTTCATCACGTAGTTCATGATCTATACCTTGGACATGGTGATAATGATAGAAATCTTTATCATGACTTAGAGGTATGGAAGTTGTGGTAGAGGTGATGAGAGGTCAAGTTTTACTAGGTAAGAAAGTGACTCAAGAGTAGCAAGGGATGGTGATGAAAGGTATCAAGGTGACTCTTTTTGTTGAATCGGTTGATGACTCAATAAAGGATTTTTCACTAAGATTGACCTTGTTGGTTAATCAAGTACTTGAGGTGGTAGACATTATGACTTTGTGAGTAGTGACAGAAGTGGAGGAAGATAGTGAGGATGATGCAAGATGAGGAATATAAAAAATGTGTGAATGAGCACAACTTGACTTGATAATGAAATCGACCATTGTCAACCTACACAAATCCAAATGAGTTAGTACAAAAGGAAAACAATTATACAAATGGAGAAATTGTTCACATAATATCAAAAAAGAGAATACATAAATAGTCACATATATTGAACTCATTTATAAGCATAAAGTTTCTTCTTCCATAAGAAATTGATAATACTATGTGTTGAGCAAGTGTTTGAGTGGAAAAATAAAATTATTATCTCAAGAGATAATACAGCTACTGTTTGCTCGTTTCCACCGGTTCCCTCACTAGAGGGATCCGACTAGCTTTAGGCTAGGGATCCGGCTAACATATGAGGTGAAAAGGAGATGATTGGGTTCTATCAAGGTCTAGTACCTACATATCCTAAGTTAGTCAGTCCATTAAGGTGTCTTACATGACATGAGACCTAAGTGGTCTAGACTAATGAGTGAGGTTTGCCAATAATGACTTTTATGGGGAAAATGGAGTTTTAGAAACACAAATGAGTGATCATGGATGACACTAAGTGTTTTGAGGATGTTGAATGGTTATAGGAACCAGATGGTGGTTAAAATAAAATTTAGAAAATTTCTTAAAAATTATGAAATGAAAAACAAGATTTTAGAGCATTTTAAGGTCAAAATGAGTAAAATCTATTTGTTAAAAATGAGATAAATATAAGAATAGATGGTTTAAGGTGAGAGATTCAATGTGGAAACATTGGAGTGGAAAGATGGTGAATTTTGAAGTAATGAAAAATCAAAAAAACCTTAAATATGATCCTAAGTCATCCATGAATGAATGTGGGATCTACTGAGCCTAAGGACAACTTAATTGATCCTAATATAGCATATTAAACTAGTCCATAAGGTCTGGAAGGTGAAGGTGATGCTAAGAGGCATAAAACTAGTTTTTGTCCACCCGGATCCACCGGATCCTTCCCCAAGGATCCGGCCGATTATAAGCGGGGATCCAACATCGAGAGGCAATCTTCACACTAAGGTCGTAAAACGCAACTTACTTATCAAATTTCAAATTAAATGTTTTCTACAGCAAGCATACATGTATATAAGTTAAGAATAGCAAGAAGGGCATGTAGAAATAACATATAGGCAATCAAATGAAATCGAGCTCACAAATAACACAAAGGTTTAGCAAACTTAACAATCACTATTCAAGAAGCTCAAAACAGATTTACGATCTAGATTAGTAAATCATTTACACTAACAATGGCGTGTAAGGTATGTGTCCAGAAAGAAAATAGCACATGATGGTGTTCAAGACAAAAGAGTTGTGAGGTGCTAGTTTAGGACAATCTAGACTACATTTAGATCCATGAGGTGGAGTTGTTATTTGTGGAGATGAAGGAGTTGTGTTTAGAAGAGTAAGTGTTGGATTTAGAAAGGCTTGAAGCAAGTACGGTTTTGTAAGTTGGTTTTAGCTAAGAGATGTTTACCTATATGTTGGTATTGAAGAGTAAGAAACACATGTATATGCGTGTAACACCCCCAAATTTGGTTTAGCGGAAGCATACGTGTTATGGGGAATGTTACGAAATCGGAGATCACAACACAAGTAATAAAGAACGGAATACATACTCCTTTCTCATTTCATAAAATGGTATTGATGAGTGTGTAAATACTCATCATTTTTGTACTGTTTAAACTGCAAAAACATCTGAAAACACTCATAAATGCATCAAAATGATAAAAATATCACAAACAAGTGTTTTATGTGTTTTAAATGCAAAAATATCAAAATCGGTGAAAACGATCAAGTTTGCATAATTGGCGCTTTAGTCCCCAAGTTTCAAAAGTTGTCAAAAATAGTCCACGTAAATCCAAATAAAGAAAAATATCATTTTGAGTCCCTAGGATTCCTAAGTTGTCAAAATTAGTCCTTGAAACTTAAAATTACAAATTTACAACTTAGGTCCCTGAACTTTGAAATTTGGCAAGTTTAGTCTTTGAAAAATCAAAAATGTCAAATTTAGTCCTTGTACTATTGAGGGTTGTCAGTTTTGGTCCCTTGTAACAAGTTTGGAAAATTGCAGGATTGGTCCTTCAAGAAATCAGATTTACAATAAAAGTCCTTGTCATCTAATGCCTTGCCTTGTCAAAATAGAATTGACCTCCTGCCATTATCCCTTTGTGACCCCCTGTCAAAACCCATTTTGACCCTTTGGTCAAACCAAGTCAAAAGCAGATAATACGCGCCCACCACTGACACCTTTCCCCAACCTCTCGCACCACTTGCTCGCAAGCCACCTCTCCTCCCATCACCTCACCTTTTCCCCTTTCCTCCACCCCTCATCATCACTAGCCACCCACAATTAATGCCACCCCCCCCTACTTGCCTGTTTCAAAGCCTACAAGTCAAATTCAGTTTTCCCGCCAAAAGTATAAAAATGGCTATCTCACCCAAAACTCTCCCATTGGCTCTCAGAAGAGGTGGGAATCTATCAGAAGGCCACGTGGATCAATTTTAAAGCTTAAAAGAGGAGGAAGACAGAAGCAAAAAGGAGTAACTTAGTTTTTTAATTTCTTGTATGTCGTATTTTCTCTAAAATGTTTTAATTAACTTTTCAACTTGTATTTTCAAGCTTCATGATACTGGGACCAAGTTATTTAGTTGATGTAATTCAGTTTGATCCTTTAAATCAAAAGTTCATTTCAGTTTCAAATTTCATGTACACTGTTTGAAATTTCAAATTTAAACTCTTGTGTTCAAAGCTTCAATAGGCTTTATTTAAGCTCAAATCAACTTATTTAAGCTCTATATAGCTTTTTGTAAGCTTGGGGAATCAGTTCAATCAAGTTCCTTTGAAAGTCAATGAAAGTCAACTGTAAAGAAGAAATTGGTTCAAGCAACTTGGAATTGGGTAGTGAGTGCTGCAGATTAGTGTTTGGGTTGGAAATGGATTAAAATGGTGATGTATGGTTTGGTTTGAGCTACATTTCATTGGAACAATTTCAAGCTTGTTATCCATTTTCATATTTCTAAGTGATTTTCATGTGCTCATATTTAAACCTGTGATCATTAAATGGCTTAAATATGTTAATTAGTAGTAATTAGGTTCACTTAACTTAGTTTAATTGGTAAAATTAGATAATCTAGTGATTAGCTTAATTTTCATTATAAAACAAGTAGTTAAAAGGGTGTTTGGATTTTGATCTTAAACCGCATAATGGTCTATTCAATGGTTTAGTTGTATTGGTTCATGCTTATTAAGTATACTTGAGCTCATTTGAGTCAAGATATTGTGTCTGCTAACACCACCAAGTCAAACTTGTACTTAAATCATTTTATCGCTCAATTGTTGTGATTAAGGATGCAAATCCTTGATTTGTGTTTAGAATTCAATAACATAGCCTGCATTAGTCTTATCACATCTTATAACATCATCATCAGTGATAAAATTGGATTCAAAGTTCAAATTGGTCAAACTTCATCACTTTTGTCAAAAGTCAAATTGTGTAAACCTGTTTTAGGCTCAACTAAACAGACAGAATTTTCATGGACTCATTATTGGGTCATCTTTAGTGAAATTTGTTGCTTTAAAATCTTCTACTGGTCTAATTGCTTATAGTGATTTTTGTGGAATTTTTCTAATTTTTTATGAGCCTTATAATCACTGTTCAAAATGGCCAATATGCCCCGCTCCACCGACTGCCGAGCCGAGTTTTCTCGCTTTTGTCTAGAGTGCACAGGCTCATTTGAGCTCACCAGTGTCTGCTTTTGGTACACTTGGTCTCACCCAAGTCTTTTCCAAGTCCTAATTCATAGTTTTCAATTTGAGCTTATTTATAAGCCTGTGCTTGTGCTTAAAGTAAGCACTCAGAAATCTGTTTTGAGCAAAAATCTCATAGACATCAAATCTGTGCAAATTGTGATTCTGTGGTTCATGCTTGTTGATTTTAGTTGCAATTGGTCATTTTTAGTAGTTTAGAGCTTCTGTTAGCAGTTGGTTCACTTTGGTGCTCATTTGCTTATTCTAGTGCTTATTTCAATAAGCACTTGAAACTCAGCTTCATAAATCCCACACATAACCATGTTTTTCTATTTTCCTAGATTCTAGATATTAAATTAGACTTTTCCTGAAATTTTCATAATTTTTCATAACAGTTTGCTATTTTTCTTAATTAAAAGCAGTTTTTATCATAATTTTAAATAGCTTTTAATACAAAAATTCGTAAAAGGTTCAAAAAATAATTTTTCAATTTTATTAAGTTTAGATAAATATAAAAAGTAAAAAAGTAATTTTCCATATTTTTCATAGTTCATTTTGTAATTTTTAGTAATTTAATTAGTTTTAATAGTTTAAAATTCATAAAAATACAAAATAATCGTAAAAATATAAAAATAGTTTTGAAAATTCTATTTTGATATTTTAGACTTTTCCATTTCATAATTTTATTTTTCTAGCTTTATTTCCTATTTTCTTGTATTTTAGGTAATTATTAAATAGTTAAAATAGTTTTAATTAATAATAATTAGATAATTAGTTATAAAAATAATTTTCTTTTCTATAAATTTTCTTATATCATTAGGTTTGTAAAATATAATTTTCATATTTTTAGGATTAATATTGTGTAAGTTTCACGCTTTTAATTTGACGTCACGTAGTTTTAAATTCAGTTTTATAAAAACATAAAAACAAAACATCAGTTTAAAAATAGTGATAGCGTTTATTTAATAGATTTTAACTTTTAATTTCCTTTAATCTCCCGTAGTTTATAAAAACTCAAAATACCCACCGATCACTATCCTTAGTGATTATCCGACATCGATTGTGTTAAACACCGGTCATCCTCCGTGGGACTTAACGACCCAGAATCCACCGTATTCCTCGATCCTAAATTGCATTGGTGTGTGAACTGCTTTGAGTTTCTTACGTTGGTCATTCACAAGTGGCTAGCTTGCGTGAGATAACTTGACGGTTTTGCACCGATCAAATTTTGGCGCCATTGCCGGGAGGTCAGAAGCGTGTTCTAAGCATTTTTCGGAACCGCACTTGCACATATACCACAGTTTGTAAAAAGTTTTACGTAAAGTTATAACAAAATCAAAAGTTCATTAACACTTTTCCTAAAGTGTTAAAACACCAAACAAAATATAAAACAACAAAACAATCGTAACGTTTTCTAGCTTGTGTTTCTTTTAAGGTGATTCTTAAAGAAATACGATTTGGTTAAACGAGACGATACCAAAAATATTGTCCAAAAGTTTTAAACCCATCAAGACAAATCAGTACCTACGTCTTTTCGGTGATACTTAATATACATAAAATCAACCACCGCAAATCAAGGCAAAGGCACTACCTAACCGGGGTGCGACCATAATAAGTTCCCGAACATCGATTTAAAACTTGCCTTTGTGTCACTCGTGATTTGGTGTACCTTTTTCAAAGAAGCCATTTCATTTGTGATTATTGGTTAAGTTCACTTGTCGTTTTGCCTCGCATTTGTTTTGAAAACCGATTTTTATACTTAGTGCATGCGCACTCATTCTTCCGATTCTACAAGTCCATTGTCGAACTTGGAAAGATTCCTCGAGACGTAGAGGACGTTCGCTCCTTCACCGTGATCGAGGAACGCCTACCACCACCACCACCGCCATAATGGCGTAAGACAAGCCGATGAACGAGCTTCTCCAAGCACCCATCGAGGGTTACGGAGATGCTATTGTTGTCCCGACCATCGTGGGCGATACTTTTGAGCTCAAAACCGGTTACTTAACTGCAACCCAAAGCCAATTCTATGGTTTTGAGCGGGATGATCCTCATGCACACATTCGATGGTTTAACAAGATTGCATCTACCATCAAATACAAGAATGTCCCACATGAAGCTATCAAGCTTCTCCTGCTCCCATTTTCTGGAGGACAAGCCGGAATTGGCTTGAGAAACAACCCCTCGCTCCATTGAGACATGGGAAGATCTTGTCACAAAGTTTGTGAACAATTCTATCCTCCATCCCGAACTACAAGTCTTAAGAATGAGATAATGAAATTCTCTCAAAGATTTGATGAATCATTCGGGAGGCATGGGATCGTTACAAAGACTTGCTCGCAAGTGTCCGCATCATGGTTTTACCGAGTTAATGCAAATGGATACTTTCTACAATGGTCCGAACCGCACCAATCAAGACTCTCGAATGCCTCCGCTGGAGGTAATTTCTTGAGCAAGACCACAAAAGAAGCCTTGCAAATAATTGAAAACAAGTCCTGTGTCCGTCCTTTCCGCACAAAGACATATCATACCGAGTCTAATCTTTGGACCTTCTACTTCATCTCCCGTGAGTACATCTAGCACCGATGCTAAGATTGACAAACTCACGGATATTGTTCGAGCTTTGGTTCTTGCTAACCAAAGAAAGTCACTTTCACACAAGCACCATCATATGGTGAAGTGAAGAAAGTTGAAGTTTGTGTTACTTGTGGTGGTCCTCATGCATACTACAATCTGATCGCCACCGATGGTAGTCCGTTTGAAGCTAATGCTATAGCCGGTACTTCAAATCAAGGAGGTAATCAATACCGTCCTCAAAATGAACCAAACTACCGTGCTAACACTTATCGTGCACCACCCGGTTTCAACCGAATCCTAACCGAATCGTAACCAACCAAGAATGAACCAAGGTTATCAAAACCAAGGTAATTTCTATTCGGACCCAACCAAGGTTTCCAACAACAAGGAAATCTTAATCAAAACACTTACAACCGAGGGAATCAATTTTGGGAATATGAACCCTAATCAAGGGAATTCGGCTATAACCGTAACATACGGCCTCAAATTGTCCTCCTCCTCCTCCTCCGTGTCAACATCCGATGAGCTTTTAAGGCAATTCATGAAGACTCAAGAGGAGACAAACAGTTGTTGGTCACCGATTGTTGAATTAAAGAAGTCTTTAAATGATCGACCCGGGCTCGTGTACTTTACCTAGCAACACGATCGCTAATCCGAGGGGCGATGCAAAGGCGATCACAACCGAAGTGGAACTTCATATGATGGACCCGCTATTCCTACTACCTCTTCTTCTTCTCTCCCGAAGGTAGTGGAAAGTGAACCCGAGGCGACAAAGGACAAGGAACTTCCTACTAATAACGGAAGTACCAACAATGTCCATCCTCGGGTTGTCCGAAACCAAAATCCAATCCAGAGTTGTTTTGAACCTCCTGTAGCTCCCATTGAAAAATCCAAATCTTCTATTCCTTACCCATCACGTTTACATGAGCAAAAGCTCCGCGAGAAAGCCGGTCATCAAATGGAAAAATTCTTTCAAATTTTCCAAGAACTTCATTTTGACATAAGCTTCGCGGATGCTATCATGTTGATGCCCAAGTTTGCATCAACTCTCAAACACATGTTAAGCAACAAGGAAAAGTCGTTTGAAATGGCTAAACTCCTCTCAACGAGAATCGCTCATAGATTATCTTGAAGAAGCTTCCCGAGAAGCTTGGAGATCCCGGAAAGTTCCTCTTACCTTGTGTATTTCCAGAATGGTTGAATGCTTTGCCTTAGCCGATCTTGGTGCAAGCATAAACCCGATGCCTCATTCAAGATGGAAGAAACTTTCTCTTCCGGATCTTACTCCTACATGCATGACTCTCGAGCTTGCGGATCGTACAATATCCCGTCCTCTTGGAATTGCCGAGGACGATTGTGAAAGTAGGAAAGTTCCATTTTCCGGTGACTTTGTAGTTGTTGATTTCGATGTCGATCCACGGGTTCCTCTCATTGTTGGAAGAGGATTCACGAGAACGGGCCGTGCTCTTATTGATGTATTTGAGCAAGAAATCACTTTACGTGTTGGTAATGAAGATGTCACCTTTAACCTTGATCAAACTTGAGGTACTCCGCAAACTATGATTCCGAGTCGGTTAACCGAATAGATATCATTGATGTTGCTTCGAAGAGTACTCTCAAGAAGTTCTTGGTTATTCTCATAATTACGTGAGTGGAATCCCACCACATCCTCTCAACCTATCATAGCCAATTCTACTCCTTCTCTCACTCCGTTTGAGGAAGCGACTTCATCTTGGAAGAGATTGAAGCATACTTGGCTAGTGATTCTGCTCCATGGGAAATTGATCACGCCCAATTGACATCGAGGGGACATACTTCTCATTGAGAAAATGCTTAAAGATGATCATTCATCAACCCTCACATTAGTGATGCAATTCGTAAGAGATTAATCACCATGAGATTAATCCGGAGGAGATATTCTTGTTCTTGAGAAGTTGTTAAATCGGGACACTTCTCCTCCTCTCCTCCCGTCAACCTTCATAACAAGGAAGTCAAGTCGGTTGAGAAAATCAAGAATTTTCAAGTCGAACTTAAGGACTTACCACCTCATCTTGAGTATGCATTTCTTGAGGGTGATGATAAATTACCCGTCATTATTGCTCGAGATTTGAGTAAAGATGAAAAGATCGCTCTCATAAAGGTCTTGAAGTCACACAAGCAAGCAATTGCTTGGAAACTCTCCGACATTAAGGGTATTAACCCCGAGTTTCGTACTCACAAAATCTTGATGGAGGATGACTTCAAGCCAAATAGTTCAACATCGAGAAGGGTGAATCCAAAATCCATGATGTTATCAAACAAGAGGTTATCAAACTTCTTGATGCAGATTGATTTACCCTATCTCGATAGTCCTTAGGTTAGCCCGATTCATCGTGTTCCAAAAAGGGTGGCATAACTGTTGTCACGAATGAAGAAAACGAGTTAATTCCAACTCGATTGGTTATGGGATGGCGTGTATGTATTGACTATCGTAAGTTGAATGACGCCACGTAAAGACCATTTTCCTCTACCCTTCATGGACGGATGCTTGAGAGATTAGAAGGAATGAGTACTATTGTTTCCTTGATGGTTTCTCGGGTTACTTTCAGATCCCCATTGATCCACGGGATCAAGAGAAGACCACATTCACCGCCCATACGGAACTTTTGCCTACAAACGTATGCCCTTTGGCTTATGTAACGCCCGCACGTTCCAACGTCAGTATGATGGCCATATTCCACGACATGATCGGGAAACAATGGAGGTGTTTATGGATGACTTCTCGGTCATCGGGATTCATTTCAGACTTGTCTCTCCCATTTAGACAAAATGTTAAACGGTGTGAAGACACCAATCTATGTCTAAATTGGGAGAAGAGTCACTTATGGTCAAAGAAGGCATAGTCCTTGGCCATAAGATTTCAAAAACGGATTGAGGTCGATAGAGCAAAAGTTGATGTTATTGCTAAACCGCCTCATCCTACTACCGTCAAAGGTATTAGGAGTTTTCTTGGTCATGCGGGTTTTATCGTAGATTCATACAGATTTTTCTAAAATCGCTCGACCTATGACCCATCTTCTTGAAAAGAAGCTCCTTTATCTTCTCTCCCGAAAGCGTCGAAGCTTTTGAAACATCAAGAAAAGGCTTATGAAGCACCCATTCTAGTTGCCCCAATCGATTTACCCTTTGAGCTCATGTGCGATGCAAGTGATTTTGCTATCGGTGCGGTCTTGGGGCAACGCAAAACAAAGCATTTTCACCTATACACTACGCAAGTAAGACTATGATCAAGCTCAAACCCATTACACCACTACGAAAAAGAACTATTAGTTGTGGTGTATGCGTTTGAGAAATTTCGCCATACCTCATCTTGACCAAATGCGTGGTGTATACGGACCACTCGGCTCTCAAATATCTCTTTGCAAAACAAGATGCAAAGCCGAGATTGCTCCGTTGGGTTCTCCTCCTCCAAGAATTTGATATCATTATACGTGATAAAAAGGAGCCGAGAACCTTGTCACGATCATCGTCCGATTAGAGAACCTCACCAAGATGTGTTCGAGAAAAAGGAAATAAATGAAACATTTCCTCTCGAGACACTCAATGCGGTTTCTTTTCGTGGAGACTCTACTACCCCATGGTTTGTCGACCTTGCAAATTACCATGCGGGTAACTTCATAGTGAAAGGGATGTCGTCCCACGGAAGAACAAATTCTTCAAGGATGTAAAACATTACTCGGGACGACCCTACTTGTTTAAAATTGCGCGGATCAAGTCATCAGCGATGTGTATATGGTCGAAGCTATTGACATTCTCAAAGCTTGCCATTTGGACCCACTGGGGACATCATAGCCCCAACTACACCGCCAAGAAGGTGTTTGATTCCGGATTCTATTGGCCCACGATCTATAAGGATGCCCATGAATTGTCAAAGCTCGCGACGCTTGTCAACGTCACGGGAATATCTCACAAAGGAATGAAATGCCACAAACGCCATTCAAGTGTGTGAGATCTTTGACATCCGGGGCATTGACTTTATGGGGCCATTCCTTCTTCTCGCGGTAATAAGTACATACTCGTGGCGTTGACTATCTGTCAAAATGGGTTGAAGCTAAGGCTTTGCATACCAACGATGCCCGAGTTGTTGTGAAATTCTTGAAATCTCTTTGCTAGGTTTGGAACCCACGAGCCATAATCGGTGATCGTGGTACGCATTTCTGCAATGACCGGTTTGAAAGAGTCATGCAAGTATGGTGTAACTCACCGCCTCTCTCTGCGTACCACCCCAAACTAGTGGGCAAGTGGAAGTTTCCAACCGAGGGATTAAAGAATTCGGAGAGGACGGTTGGCGAAAACCGTGCCTCTTGGTCGGATAAGCTAGATGACGACTCAGGGGCCTTCCGTACGACTTACAAAACACCCATCGGTGTACTCCATACAAGCTTGTATACGGAAGGCATGTCATCCGCCGGTTGAGCTAGAGCACAAGGCATCTTGGGCCTTGAAGCATGCCAACTTTGATATTCAGATACCGGTGATCACAGGAAAGTTCAAATGAATGAATTAAATGAACTCCGTGATCAAGCTTACGAGAACTCTTTGATCTATAAAGAAAAGACAAAGAAGATTCATGACTCAAAGATCAAAAACCGCGTTTTCAACGTCGGTGATCGAGTCCTTCTTTTCAATTCTAGATTGAAGATTTTCTCGGGAAAGCTTAAGTCCCGCTGGTCTGGACCATTTACTATCACTAAGGTTTATCCTTATGGCACCATTGAGTTATCTCAGCCCGATGGTCCAAACTTTAAAGTGAATGGTCATCGGTTGAAGCATTACTTTGGAGAGGACATTCCTCCGTGATTGTCCGGATCTTCAAACTTTCCCCATGAACCAATGAATGCGGGATCGAGTCAAGCTAGCGACTCGGGTATCAAAACAAGAGCATGTTACATGGGTTTTCACCGTGTGTACCACCCTAGTGTGGGGAGTTGCCCACATGTTGTGTATATATAAGAAAAAAAAAAAAAAAAAAAAAAAAAAAAAAATCCTTGCTAAATAATGGCCTTAGTATTTCCTTTTACGTTCTATGTTTCGCATAACCGCTGGTACTTTGAATATTGAGGGCAATATTCATTTCTAAGTGTGGGGAATTCTCACGAATTTTATCATGTAATTATACCGCCTAATTCCCGTTTTGGCCAAAATTTTTTTGGAGTGGAGTAAGTGTTTACACTTACTCATTTGGTTATCATCCGCTTTGTCTAATAAACAAAAGGATTGGCTAATCCAGAGCAAACGGCTCTTGGTAAAGATATCTCAAATCCGTTGACGGCTTGCAATTTGCCCAAAATTGTATGGTATTCACTCACCATATCCTTAAAAGTGAAGAGTTGGCTAGCCCGCAAGTTTATGGCTTGTGGTAAAGGCGTTGGAAAACCATAATTGGTAATCACTCACCAAAGATATTTTATCTAAGAGTTGGCTAGTCCGTAGCAAACGCGCTCGTAAAGACAAATCAAACCGTTGAAGTCGGTGATTTGCTCAAAATCATTTGGTTATCGGTGTACCAAGGTTCTTACTTGAACTGAAACATTTGGCTACTCCGAAGTAATGGCTTTTGGTAAAGAGATGAAATCCATTAAATTTTTCTCAAAACATTGCTAGGGACTAGCAATATCTTAGTGTGGGGATTTGATGAGTGTGTAAATACTCATCATTTTGTACAAATTAAACTAAAAAACATCCGAAAACACTCGTAAATGCATCAAAATGATAAAAATATCACAAACAAGTGTTTTATGTGTTTTAAATGCAAAATATCAAAACGGTGAAAACGTATCAAGTTTGCATAATTGGCAGTTTTAGTCCCCCAAGTTTCAAAAGTTGTCAAAAATAGTCCCTGGTAAATCCAAATAAAGAAAAATATCATTTTGAGTCCCTAGGGATTCCTAAGTTGTCAAAATTAGTCCTTGAAACTTAAAATTACAAATTTACAACTTAGGTCCCTGAACTTTGAAATTTGGCAAGTTTAGTCCTTGAAAAATCAAAAATGTCAAATTTAGTCCTTGTACTATTGAGGGTTGTCAGTTTTGGTCCCTTGTAACAAGTTTGGAAAATTGCAGGATTGGTCCTTCAAGAAATCAGATTTACAATAAAAGTCCTTGTCATCTAATGCCTTGCCTTGTCAAAATAGAATTGACCTCCGCCATTATCCTTTTGACCCCTGTCAAAACCCATTTTGACCCTTTGGTCAAACCAAGTCAAAAGCGATAATACGCCCACCACTGCACACCTTTCCCCAACCTCTGCACCACTTGCCTGCAAGCCACCTCTCCTCCCATCACCTCACCTTTTCCCCTTTCCTCCACCCCTCATCATCACTAGCCACCCACAATTAATGCCACCCCCCCTACTTGCCTGTTTCAGAGCCTACAAGTCAAATTCAGTTTTCCCGCCAAAAGTATAAAAATGGCTATCTCACCCAAAACTCTCCCATTGGCTCTCAGAAGAGGTGGGAATCTATCAGAAGGCCACGTGGATCAATTTTAAAGCTTAAAAGAGGAGGAAGACAGAAGCAAAAAGTAGTAACTTAGTTTTTTAATTTCTTGTATGTCGTATTTTCTCTAAAATGTTTTAATTAGCTTTTCAACTTGTATTTTCAAGCTTCATGATATTAAACCAAGTTATTTAGTTGATGTAATTCGGTTTGATCCTTTAAATCAAAAGTTCATTTCAGTTTCAAATTTCATGTACATTTGTTTGAAATTTCAAATTTAAACTCTTGTGTTCAAAGCTTCAATAGGCTTTATTTAAGCTCAAATCAACTTACTTAAGCTCTATATAGCTTTTTGTAAGCTTGAAGAATCAGTTCAATCAAGTTCCTTTGAAAGTCAATGAAAGTCAACAGAAGAAGAAATTGGTTCAAGTAACTTGGAATTGGGTGATGAGTTGCAAATCGTTGTTTGGGTTGGAAATGGATTAAAATGGTGATGTATGGTTTGGTTTGAGCTACATAGTGGTGAGCATTGGAGCTTGTTATCCATTTTCATATTTCTAGATTTTTAGTAATGATGCTTGTATATTCTTAAATAATCGTGATCATTAAATGGCTAAAATATGTTAATTAGTAGTAATTAGGTTCAGTTAACTTAGTTTAATTGGTAAAA
This sequence comes from Chrysanthemum lavandulifolium, assembly GCA_022545495.1. NCBI lineage: Eukaryota > Viridiplantae > Streptophyta > Magnoliopsida > Asterales > Asteraceae > Chrysanthemum > Chrysanthemum lavandulifolium. Next base: position 157,751,453 of record CM040240.1, read on the forward strand.
TTAGATAATCTAGTGATTGGCTTAGTTTTTCATTGCAAAACGATAGTTAAAAAAGGTGTTTGGATCAATCGATTAAACGTCATAATGGTCTGCAAAGGGCTTAGTTGTATTGGTTCATGTTTATTAAGTATATTTGAGCTCATTTGAGTCAAGATATTGTGTCTGCTAACTCCAGAAGTCAAACTTGTACTTAAATCATTTTATCGCTTATCTGTTGTGATTAAGGATTGCAAATCCTTGATTTGTGTTTAGAATTCAATAACATTAGCTTGCATTAGTCTTATCACATCTTATAACATCATAATCGGTGATAAAATTGGATTCAAAGTTCAAATTGGTCAAACTTCATCACTTTTGTCAAAAGTCAAATTGTGTAAAACTGCTTTTAGCTCAACTAGATGTAATTTTCATGGACTCATTATTGGGTCATCTTTAGTGAAATTTGTTGCTTTAAAATCTTCTCTTGGTCTAATTGCTTATAGTGATTTTTGTGGAATTTTTCTAATTTTTTATGAGCCTTATAATCACTGTTCAAAATGGCCAATATGCCCCGCTCCATCGACTCGTTTGTGAACCGAGTTTTCTCGCTTTTGTCTAGAGTTACAGGGCTCATTTGAGCTCACCAGTCGAGTTTTGGTACACTTGGTCTCACCCAAGTCTTTTCCAAGTCCTAATTCATAGTTTTCAATTTGAGCTTATTTATAAGTCCGTGCTTAAGCTTAAAGTAAGCACTAACCCAAACTGCTTTGAGCTTAAATCTCATAGACATCAAATCTTTGTAAATTGCAATTCAGTGGTTCATGCTTGTTGATTTTAGTTGCAATTGAGTCATTTTAGTAGTTTAGAGCTTGTGTATCAATTTGGTAGCACTTTGGTGCTCATTTGCTTATTCTAGTGCTTATTTCAATAAGCACTTGAAAAGAGCTCCATAATCTACACATAAGACCATGTTTTTCTATTTTCCTAGATTCTAGATATTAAATTAGACTTTTCCTGAAATTTTCATAATTTTTCATAACAGTTTTGCTATTTTTCTTAATTTAAAGTAGTTTTAGGTAATTTTAAATAGCTTTTAATACAAAAATTCGTAAAAGGTTCAAAAAATAATTTTTCAATTTTATTAAGTTTAGATAAATATAAAAAGTAAAAAGTAATTTTCCATATTTTCATAGTTCATTTTGTAATTTTTAGTAATTTAATTAGTTTTTAATAGTTTAAAATTCATAAAAATACAAAATAATCGAAAAATACAAAAATAGTTTTGAAAATTCTATTTTGATATTTTAGACTTTTCCATTTCATAATTTTATTTTTCTAGCTTTATTTCCTATTTTCTTGTATTTTAGGTAATTATTAAATAGTTAAAATAGTTTTAATTAATAATAATTAGATAAATAGTTATAAAAATAATTTTCTTTTTCTAAAAATTTTCTTATATCATTAGGTTTGTAAAATATAATTTTCATATTTTTAGGATTAATATTGTGTAAGTTTCACGTTTTTATTCAGACGTCACGTAGTTTTTAAATTCGCTTTATAAAACATAAAAACAAAAACATCGTTTAAAAATAGTGATAGCGTTTATTTAATAGATTTTAACTTTTAATTTCCTTTAATCTCCTCGTAGTTTATAAAACTCAAAATACCCACCGATCACTATCCTTAGTGATTATCCGACATCCGATTGTGTTAAACACCGTCATCCTCCGTGGGACTTAACGACCCGAGGAATCCATCAGATTCCTCTCGATCTTAAATTGCATTGGTGTGTGAACTGCTTTGAGTTTCTTACGTTGGTCATTCACAAGTGGCTAGCATGTGAGATAACTCGCGGTTTTGCACCGATCGCATGGCCAACCGAACTGAGGAGTCACCCTCAATAGATCTATTTATAACATTCGGGCTTCCCAACAGGGAACTGACGGTTCATGAAAAGGGGCATTTCTAGGGACATAAGGGCTTAGGCTAAACCACGTAATAGTAATCATGCAATAGTTCAGGTCTATAAAAAGGTTTTGCATATTTTCTCACCCCAAAATGTATAAAACAATTTTTCAAGTAAAAGAGGGGCTATGAAACTCACCTTAGCAAATTAGCAATCCAAAAGTAGGATTTAGTGAATATTGTGAAGCTGCACCAACACGCGACCTAGATAAGGAGGGCAATGTTTTTAGTTCATTGTTTTAAGTATCTCTTACTTAAAATAGTTCAATCTATATTGTTTTCATAAATGTATTAACACCAAAGTTTTGTTTTGTAAAAATCATTAAAATGTTTTACTAGTAAGTATATGAATGTATATATACTTTCTCATGTTGATACCAAAATGATATTGTCAAATTTAATAAGTTGGCTTATTTTCTTTAGAAAATAGTTATGTTAAATTTGAAGACTCTCAAATTTATAAAATGATAAAATGACATAGTGGTCTCCATTTAATTATTAAAATTTGGTTCTTAAGATTTACACAATATACGACTAGTAACCTTTATGACATAAATTTGTTTACACATTGACGTTAAACTTTGATGTAAATTTTATCAAGTCAATCATATAAACACTTGTTTCGTGTAGTAATATTTTTGCACTTGTTAACTCATATATATATATATATATATATATATATATATATATATATATATATATATATATATATATATATATATATATCTAATGTCGAAGATTTCAAATACATGGCAAATGAGTTTGGTTTTATAATTTATTTCGGTTTACGCTTCGAGTTTTATTTTATTGGCTCGTTTAAATCCTTTAAGTGAACACCCCGAACCACAAAGGGATGTGGCGGTGTCGATAATGATGGGGTACTGTGTTGGGCGAGGCCCATAAAACAACCAAACTCTCTTTGTTATACAAGTTAAAAGTTGGGCTGTGGCCCAGAAATGTGATGGCAATTTGTTACATGCTACCAATTTGGAAGTATTTACTATTGACAAGATTTTCGTGGAGGAGGCATAAACGCAGAAGAATTTATAACCAGGGTACATTCACAGTGAGCAAAGTGCTAATATTTCGGAGCTTAGAATCTAGCCGAGGGTGTCACGATAGACGTGCTCCAACCCATACTCGGCTATCCGTCGTGTCTATAACATCTCGTATGATACTTGAGACTAACCCATTGACTGGAAAAATAAGAGTAAGGGTTTTGTGAAACCATGGGGTAGTCAAGTACTACTCGACTCGGTTTCATTCCGACAACCTATTGTACTATTACGGATCATGACATAATATAGGCTAATCACATTTATTTTGGCAAGTGAGTACTCTCGACTTGGTTCTTTTCCTATGAAGACACAACCATTTTAACGTAAGACTCATAGCCGTATTCCAAGACACAGGGCACCATGATAACAAGCATCGTTTTCTCAAGCTAAGACAAGATTATAACATGGTGTGGGTTTCTTTAGCATATGACTTTTATCGACACAATGAATAACACGGAGGTCGACTGGAAAGGATTACGAGCATCAAAATGGGTTCCTAGTCGAACCAAACAACAACTCAACATCTCATTACCAAGTTCAATATCATGACTCTAATATGTTACTTACTCCCTACACGATTTATAAAACTTAACTTTTCTAATTTTCTTGGTTCATACATCTCGACAGAAACCATTTTAACAAGTCAATGACCAATTCAAGTTTTAAAGTGGTATAAATCCTTCATCATAACACAAAGATTATGAAACATCAAAAACATTTAGCTTACACAATCGAATATCAATTTTATTACAACTCAATTTATAAAGTTTAACAAATACAAAGTTGAATGATTTCTTACAAGGAAGAAGATGATGATGAAGTCGAAGGTCAACCCAGAAATTCAAGCACCAATAAACCCCAATCGGTTCTTAGCAAAACCCCAATCAATAACTTTCAATCCTTTAGAGTTTTCTTAACCTTTGAGGTGAGTTTTTGGATGTGTGTTTTCCCCTGGGTTGCTTCGACAAAGATAAAAGGAAAAGAGAAGAGATAGTCTTTGACTATCTTTATCACCTTGGAAGAGAAGTGGTAACCATTCTTGGCTCTCCTTTGTCTCTACCTTCTCACTAGGCGCCTTCTCATTGGAAGAATGGGATGAGGATAGTGACTCTTGAAGCTCCTATGGCTACCTTGGTCTCTTTCTTTTGTGTGGTTGCGCGTGTGTTGGTGAAGACCCAACAAAGACATTCACCAAAGTACTATGAGTGAAGAGGGTATAATGAAAGATCTTTTCCCAGACTCCATTTTTAGCCATCATCCTTGTGGGTTTGCGTTGACCTAGATGGAGATAGGGGAATAGCTGGTATAGGGAAGAATAAGTCTTCTTGGAAAAATGTTTGCTGTTATCTCTTTTAGGGAGAGAGAGGGACGTGGAATATTTTGGGAAGCAGCCAAGTAGGAGGCGACAAAATAGAAGAGAAAGAGGAGGGGGTGGCAGTTTTATTTAGGGTAGGTGATTAAGTTGTATTTTTATGTAATTTGTAAGATTTTATTTGTGATAAAACTTTTATTTGTTAAATGTTATAATTTAAAGTGAAGGTTGTGTTAAATATTCTTGTGTCCCGCGATATAAAACCGTGACTGAAGTATTATAATTTGATACTTACTATTTTGAAACGCTTTATGATTACGTTTCTGATATAGTATTATGTTTATAATGTTTTCTATTTCGGGGATTTAACGGATGTTTTATTTGCCCTTATCATATTGTTGGTACGCGTGCAGTGTCGGTCACTGGGGAAAAAGAGATAACCTCTCGTCTTACAAATTTAATCATAAGACAATAACACAATATTCATATTATGAAATGAATGCAAAAGAAGTGCAATGGGCTACTGTATGCGAGTTATCTACTCAAATGACCAGGCAAAGCTTATGCATGCTTAATGACTAGTCTTAGTAATAATAAATTACCATTTATTATTTAAATATGTGTGAAACATTACCGTGTGTCACATCCTCCCCGCCTTAGAAGGAAAACCGTCCTCGGTTTTCAGTTAGGGTTACTTGCTGAAGTTGAGAAAAGATTTGGGTATTTACGCTTGAATTCATCTTCACGTTCCCACGTGTATTCTGGACCTCTTTGAGAGTTCCAACGGACCTTAACGATAGGAATGCGAATTTGCTTAAGCCGTTTGATCTCTCGATCCATAATCTCAATGGGTTCCTCGACGAAATTCAACTTTTCATCAACTTGGATTTCTTCCAAGGGAATAGCAAGAGTTTCGTCAGAAAGACATTTCTTCAAGTTGCATACGTGAAACACGTTGTGCACAGAGTTGAGTTCTTGTGGTAATACGAGTCGGTATTCTACCGGCCCAATTCTTGCGAGAATTTTGAAAGGTCCAATGTAACGAGGATTCAACTTTCCATGTTTTTCGAAATGGATCACGCCTTTCCATGGCGATACTTTTAGCATGACTTTATCTCCCACTTGGAACTCAAGTGGTTTCCTTCTTTTGTTCGCATAGCTCTTTTGACGGTCACGAGCTGCTTGCAGTCGATTTTTGATTAGCACAATCTTCTTAGTAGTTTCTTGTATTAGCTCCGGACCAGTAAGTTGACTTTCTCCGACTTCGGCCCAACACACGGGTGATCTACACTTTCGACCATAGAGTGCTTCATATGGTGCAGCTTTGATGCTTGTGTGATAGTTGTTGTTGTAAGAAAACTCGGCTAATGGTAAATGTTTATCCCAAAAATTTCCAAAGTCTATCACACATGCCCTTAGCATATCCTCCAGGGTTTGAATGGTTCTTTCGCTTTGTCCATCAGTTTGAGGATGGTAAGCGGTGCTCATGTCAAGGTTAGATCCTAAAGCATCTTGAAGTAACTTCCAGAAATTTGAGGTGAAACGGCTATCTCTATCCGAGATGATGGAGATTGGGACTCCATGGCGTGCGATGATTTCCTTCAGGTACAATCGTGCAAGTTTGTCCATTCCGTCACTTTTTTTCATTGGTAGGAAATGTGCTGACTTGGTGAGACGATCAACTATTACCCATATAGTGTCGTAGCCATTAGAGGTCTTAGGAAGCTTGGTGATAAAGTCCATTGTTATACGTTCCCATTTCCATTTGGGATGTCGGGTTGTACCAGTAGACCTGAGGGTCTCTGGTGTTCGGCTTTGACTTTTGAGTAGGTTAAACACTGGCTGACATACGTTGCAATTTCGGCCTTCATGTTTGGCCACCAGTACAATTTCTTAAGATCTAGGTACATCTTGTCAGATCCTAGGTGTATGGAGTATTTAGATTTATGGGATTCGTGCATAATGACATCGCGAATTCCTCCGTAACGTGGAATCCAACTTCGATCCTTAAAACATAAGGTTCCATCCGACCTTTTTACGAATCCATTTTCACTTTCTGGCATTCCGTAAAGGTTCTCATTTGGACGATTCTCTTCTTTGAGTGCTTCCGATTGAGCCTCAAGAATCTTGGATGGAAGAGGTGAACTGATTGTCATACCCAAATATCTGACTCTAATGGGTTTTGGTCGCTCTTTTCTACTGAGAGCATCAGCAACTACATTCGCTTTACCCGGATGGTAACGAATCTCATGATCGTAATCACGAGCAATTCCAACCATCGGCGTTGTCTCATGTTCGGTTCTTTTTATCCAAAATGTGTCAGACTCTTGTGATCGGTGTACACGACATACTTTGTGCCATACAGATAATGTCTCCAAATTCTGAGTGCGAATACAACTGATTCTAACTCTAGGTCATGTGTTGTGTAATTTTTCTCATGGGTTTTTAACTGACGAGAGGCGTATGCTATCACCTTCTCTCTTTGCATTAACACCGCTCCTAGCCCCTTGTGTGAAGCATCGCAATAAACGATAAAGTCTTCACTACCCTCCGATAGGGCCACGATAGGTGCACTACACAACTTTTCCTTAAGGAGTTGAAAAGCTTCTTCTTCTTTTTCTCCCCAGTCAAACTTGACGTTTTTCTGGGTTAGTTTGGTTAAAGATTTGGCGATCTTTGAGAAACCTTCAATAAATCTTCTGTAGTACCCAACGAGTCCTAAGAATTGGCGTATTTCAGTAGGAGTTGTGGGTGTCTCCCAATCCTTTATTGACTCAATCTTAGCGGGATCTACATGAATACCCTGGCTGTCAATTACATGACCCAGAAATTGCACACTCGATATCCAAAATTCACACTTCGAGAACTTAGCATACAGTTCCTCCTTCGTCAGCAATTCCAGGATTAATCCAAGATGTTCCTCGTGTTCCTTCACACTCTTGGAATAAATAAGGATGTCGTCAATTAAAACAATCACAAATTTGTCCAGGTAGGGTTTACACACTCGGTTCATGAGGTCCACGAACACAGCTGGTGCATTGGTCAACCCAAAAGGCATGACATGGAACTCTTAATGTTCGTAACGAGTTCTGAAGGCGGTTTTGGGAATATCTTCTTCCCGAACTCTTAGTTGATGGTATCCGGACCTTAAGTCAATTTTTGAATAAACACTCGAACCTTGAAGTTGATTGAATAAGTCATCGATCCTCGGGAGTGGGTAACGGTTCTTAATGGTTAGTTTATTCAACTCACGATAGTCGATGCACATTTCGAAAGTTTCGCCCTTCTTCTTGACGTAAGCAGATCGGTGCTCCCCATGGTGATGAGCTCGGTCTAATGAATCCTTTTCCGCAAGTTCGGCTAACTAGTTTGATAACTCCTGGAGTTCCGTAGGAGCTAATCGATAAGGTGCTCTTGCCACTGGTGCGGCACCAGACACTAAATCGATTTGAAATTCAACCTGTTGGGTTGGCGGAAGCCCTGGCAAGTCTTCACGAAAGACCTCAGGAAATTCTCTCACTATTGGCACTTCCTCCAGACGTTTTTCTTCCATTTATTTTTCTTCCTTCCCGGTGACTTGTGCTAGGAAGATGTGACATCCTTCCTCAATACACCTCAACACCTTGGTACAGGAAATAACGTGTAGCCTTGACGCGCTCCTTCTATCACTTTTATCTCCTTCTACAGTTAGGACTTCATCTCCATAAGGTATTCGGACGAGCTTCTCGTCACAAATGATGGCAGCATGGTATTTTGATAACCAATCCATCCCGATGATGACATCGAAACTACCCAATTCCACCGGTATCAAGTCGATATTGAATGGGTGGTTTATGATTCGTGGTGCAACCTCTTATGATGGTATCTACCCTTTCTACGCTACTGCTAGCTAGTTCCACATTGTATGCATTGCCTAACGTGGTTGGGGCAATATCGAGTAGTGGACTAAATGCATTAGAATCAAAACTCCTATCGGCTCCGTATCAAAAATATGGATGCATATGCTTATTTATAAGGAACGTGCCGTCATGACATTTGGGTCTTCCTGAGCTTCCACTTTGGTCACAACATAGACCCTTCCACGAGCTCCTTCACCATTTCCCTGGTTACTCTGCTGTCCAGCATTTCCCTGAATCCTGCCATTTCCATGGCTTCCTTGATTTCCTCGGTTTCCTTGATTTCTCCCATTGCCTTGGTTTCTTGTCTTTCGGCATTCATTCTTATAATGCCCTTTCTCACCACAACCAAAGCAAGTTATAGCAGCTTTTGGGTCCTGTTGGAATCACTCCTAAACCTTAATTCAAGTGTTAGTTACACATATGTAATAGGTAGCTTATTATGGCCTTTATGTTTGTTTAAGGTCAAGCTTATGTAGAAGGCCCATAAGCTTAGGCCCATGTCCAATAAGGAAAAGGGAAGGAGTGGGAGTGTTGCCCTAGCTCCTTTCCTATAAATACTATGTAATAACCCTCACTTGAGGGTTGGTTGTTCAAGTTATTCTCTTCACTCACATCTACGCATAACCGTGCCTTATTATCGTGTGTGTGTTTGGATCTTGATCAATCACCTTATCTCTTTCTATATTACTTGTGTTTGTAAAACTAGTGACCTAACAAAGGGTATCAATCGCCTAATAGTTGAGTGAACGATTGTTTGAAGTGAGTTTTGGTCTCACGCTAACTTGCGTATCCCTACTTTTGGCTTGATCAAAACGTATTTTTTACACTTTTAATACAAGATTCTTGTCCTTTCAACGTTATAAGGTGTTAACTTCTTGTTTTTGGCAAAAGTTTGGAACCTTATGTGGATCATTGTTTTTCTACTTGTTTTGTATGAGGTTTAAGTCCCACGCATAATCGCTTTTAAAGCTTTGGATCATCAAGTTTCACACTTTTGTGTCTTTTGGTGTTATTGAAGCTATTTCATCACACAAAACCGGTTTAGAAACAACTTTGAGCAAAATCATATTTACGAGTAATCCCACGCGTAGCAAAACCCTAAAACTACGCGTAAGGTTATCCTTGGTTTGATCTTCATTTTGTGGTTTACTCCGTGTTTTCTTGCTTGGATAAGCCCGAAAATCGTCGACTTTGGATATCTTTTACACCGTGAAGTGTAAAGATTACTGGGATAAAACCTAAAATTACGCATAAGCATAAGCTTACGGCGAGAAATCCCACGATAAGATTTATCTTACGCTAAGCCTAGTCTTACGCATAAGATAATCCCACGCCTAACTTTCTACGCCTAACTTTTGTCTACGCATAACTTTAGCGTCTTTTCCTTACTTACGCGTAAGCTAAAATTCTCTGCAGAACTTCTAATTGTTACGTAACTTTGGTGTTTTTACGCATAAGTGCTACTTGGATAATTGTGATTTCTCGCCTAAGGACACTTCTTCAACAAAGGTTCATTCAACTACAAAGATCCATTTTTACCAACACAAGTTTTTCAACATGTCACAACCACCATACTCTAACTATTTCCCTTACACTTATCCTCAACGACAACAACAACTAAGTCCACAACATCAACAATGGAATCAACAACAAGCAATTTATCAACAACAATTTAATCAACAACATACTCCACAACTTGGAGCAATTCCTCCACCACAAATGGTTCAAACACCGCCAAGTCTTCAAGTTCAACCCTACACAAATGACTTCAATCAACATCCATCAAGGAACACTATGAAGGAACCCACTTGGTTTGCAAAGATGTGTGAAGCTTTAAGCGACCAACAATCAATTCATGAGGCTAGATCACTTGATAGACCTCCAATGCTCACTCCAGAAACTACGATCAATGGGTGATAAGGTTCTTTAGGTTTTGTGATCCGAAGAAGCCACATGGAAAGTTCTTAAAGAAGGTTATCTTGAAGGTCCATTTGAGATGCCTCTCGTCATTGTACCCGGAGATCCAAATGCCATTCCACCAAGAGATGAACAAACGAACATTGCTATCACATGGACTTGAATCCTCAAGAACTTCTACACTATGAAGCGGATGAACTTGCAATGGAATATATCCTCTTAGGATTACCAAACCCAATTCTTCGTAGTGTTGATGCTCAAAAGACCGCATGTAAAATGTGGGATCATATTCGCCTTCTTATGGGAGGATCGGTACTCAATCGGGAGGATTTGGAATCCAAAATTTACTTGGCTTATGAACACTTCATGATTGAACACGGAGAGACTCTAGAGTCCTATCATCATCGATTTTGAGACATCATCAATGATTTGGGTAAACACAACATCATCATACCAAGAATTGCGTTAATACTAAGTTCCCGAGTAGTCTTGGTCCCGAATGGGAGAAGTATGTCATTTTCTCCGCTGCTAAGAATATGCATCATTCTACATATGGATTGTTGTACGATTACTGAAGCCTCATGAAAAGGAAGTTGATAGGAAAGGATTCTCCTTGCTCAAATTGCTCCACCCACACATCAGGAAAATCAACAACTTGCCTTATATGCTCAACAAAGTTATTATCCTCAACAAGCAACTCAACCAATCGCCTCACCACACCAAACGATCAATCACGGCAACCTCAACAAAATCAATTGGTTCCTTACAACAACAACAATGATCAAGCACTTCATAGTCAAACTAGTGAGGAATCCGATCCGCTCAAGCACCGCAACAGGATTTGTTATGATTGCTAATGCTTTTAGCCGTTATACCAACAAATCCAACAATCGTATTCGCTCCTCATCCAATACACGAAATCAGTGTTGTGAACAATGGACGAGTTGAAGTTCGTAATCATGGTTATGGTCGACAAATGGGAGGTGGTCAAAGGTTTAATGCTATAGGAAGGAATAACAATGAGCTCAAGTGGTGGAACAGGAAATGCTCGTAATGGTTTGAATGGTCTTCGATGCTATAACCGCAATGAGAAGGACACTGGCTAATGCATGCCCAAAGCCAAGGACTAGGGCGATGATTATTTCAAAGAGGCTCTTCTTTTGGCTCTTAAGGATGAAGGTGGATCTCTCACAAACAAAGAACGAGCTTTATGGAAAATGAGACTCGGATGATGATATGGAGGACTTGCAGCCAATGCACGGTATTATGTTGATGGCTAATATGCATGAGTTACACATGAGTGAAACAGGCCCGTGTATGACACCGATGGCTTGTCTCAGTGATATGATCATTCTACGGATTGTTGATAGCGGATGTTCCCGACACATGACAGCAACCTTAAAGCGTTATCAAACTTTATTGCAAAGTTCATTGGCACTATCAGTTCGGAATGATCACTTCACTATCATGGGCTACAGAGATTATGTCAATGGGAACATCGAAATCGTAGGGTTTACTATGTGGAAGGCCTCGGTCACAATCTGTTTCAATGAGGCGGTTTTGTGATGGAGATTTGGAGGTTGCTTTCCGGAGAAAACTTGTTTCATTCGTGATCTACAAGGAAATGACCTTATGTCCGGCTCGCGTAATTCTAGTCTCTACACTATCTCTATGCAAGACATGGTTGCTTCATCTCCCATCCGCTACTTTCAAAGGCAACATCAACAAAATCCTCGGCTATGGCACCGCTGCTCTCACATCTAAACTTTCAAACCATTACCAACCTTGCTCGACGAGACTTGTTGAAGGTCTCCACGATTCCCAGATTCAAAAGATCACCTTTGCTCACCGTGAACAAGGAAAAAGCACTCGTGCTCATTTTCCTTCAAAGGTGGAACACGACTCAAAGATGTGCTTCATCTTCTTCACATGGATTTGTGTAGCCCAATGCGGCGTGCAAACGATCAATGGCAAACGCTACATCTTAGTAATTGTTGATGACTACTCACGATGGACTTGGGTCTACTTTCTTGAAGCAAAGACCAAGCTCCACAAATGATCATCACCTTTCTCAAAAATTCAAGTTCACCGGAACTTCATCACCAAATAAGAATGCATAAAGGAACCGAATTTGTTAACCAAACCCTTCGTGAATTTTATGAGAAAGGGAATTCAAGATCAAACATCTATTGCCGTACACCGAACAAAACGGAGTTGTTGAAAGAGCGAAACCGAACGTTAGTGGAAGTCGCAAGAACAATGTCAATCAATGCTAAACTTCCAGATTACTTGTGGGTGTCGATTATCATGCATGCTATACTCAAAACCGTTCTATGATCACAAAACGCCACAACAAAACACCTTTCGAGCTTGTCCACAACCATAAACCGAATCTCAAACACTTTCATGTATTTGGATCCCTTTGCTATCCGAATAATGATCGTGATGATTTTGAAAGCTCAAAGCCAAAGCCGACATTGAGTCTTTATTGGATATTGTGAGAATTCTAAAGGTTACCGGATCCGAATCGTCGTACAAAAATGTAATGGAAACGATTCATGCTCATTTTGATGAACTCACGGAAATGGCTTCGAGTACAACGACTTAGAACCCGGATACAACCGCTTAAACTTCCTCAACTACCATCATCACCGAACAAAGCCCCGCCTAACTCACAACAAATGGAAAGGTTATTTGCTCCTCTATTCAGGTGGCGATATTGATGAACGTGCTCGTGTGTATCCATTGTTTCATTGCTCAACGATAATATTCCTATACCGATACACTGCTACAACAACCATCGTTGAAGATGCACCTACACTAGTTGACTCCAACACAACATTGAACAAACCGCTCTAACAATGATGAACCGGTGGCGATATTTCGAATGAAGTACCCCACCGCAGATTTTGATCCAAATGTTCTTTAACCCGCTTGCTCATGACATCGCCGCACCGATGTCGCGGAATCATCAACAAACCATTTGAATCCTCGGAATCGCACAATGTATACCAACATCAACCCTCTACACATCGATGGACAAAAGACCATCCTCCGGCAAATATTATTGGCAACCCTAATCAACTGTCGTTACGAGACAACGCCTTCACACGATGGTGAACATTGCATTTATGCACTCACCGCTCACCAATCGAGCCTAAAACATTAAAGACGCAATGACAAAAGACAACCGGATTAAATCCATGCAAGAAGAACTCAACCAATTCAAACGTCTTGAAGTATGGGAATCGGTTGAAAGACCAACGGGGTCTACGCCATTGGTCTCAAATGGATTTGGAAAACAAATTGATGTCAAGGAACGTCATCCAAACAAGTCACGTCTAGTTGCTAAGGGTTATCGCCGTGAAGAGGAATAGACTTTGAAGAATCTTTTGCTCCGGTTGCTCGCCTTGAGGTCGCTCGGATATTTCTCGCGCTCACGGCTCATATGAATATGACGGTCTTTCGATGGATGTCAGCTGCGCTTCTCAACGGACAACCGAAAGAAACGGTTTATGTCACCAACCCAAGGATTCGTTGATCCGTAGTTCCCGAACCATGTCTACAAACCGAACAAAGCTCTTTATGGTCTCAAACAAGGCCCCGGGCATGGTACGATAAGCTATCATCTTTCCTCATTGCTAATAATTTCACCAAAGGTTCGGTTGACCCAACTCTTTTATATAATATCACGGGCACATATCTTAATTGTTCAAATTAATGTGGATGACATCATTTTGGGTCTACACATAAAAGTTTTCAATCGCTTTTGCAAAACTAATGAAGAAAATTTTGAAATGTCCATGATGGGTGAACTTACGTTCTTTCTAGGATTACAAGTTCATCAATCACCCTGGTATTTTCTTGAGTCGATCAAATATGCCCTTGAATTGTTAAACAAATTTGTGATACTTATGCCACACCAATGACTCATACCAAGAAGCTAGATCGATTTATATGGGAAATTAGTGGCCCTACCAAAACACCAAGTATTATTGGGTCTCTCATGTATCTAACCGCTAGCAGGCTCGATATTGTCTTTGCCGCTTATCTATGCTCCCGCTATCGATCATGACCAACTGAAACCCACCTCTCGAGGCTAAAAGAATCCTCCGATACATCAAGGGAACCATTAACTGGGGATCCGTATCCAGAAGGATTCGGTTTTGAACTAATCGCAGACGCCGACCACGCAGGATGCTTAGACTCAAGGAAAAGTACTTCAGAGCTCTACAATTTCTTTGTGATAAACCGGTGTCTTGCCAATCAAAGAAGAGGATTGTACATCGTCATCAACCAAGGTAGTATGTAGCCATGTCGCGTGTTGTTCTCAAGTCATCCGGATGAGAACACAACTCAAAGACTATGGTTACGTATTTGATGAGAATCCCGATGTATTGTGACAATCGGAGTGCCATTGCGATCTCGTGCAACTCACCCAACACTCAAATCAAAGCACATCAATCTTCGTTATCATTTCATCAAGGACCACGTGAATGTGGTACCGTTGAATTATACTTACAGTGCAGAATACCAATCATGATCTACTCACCAAAGCCTTGCCTCCGCTAGGTTTAATGAGTTGTTCCACGATTGGTATGAGGTGTTTGACTCAAGAGGAATTGGATGACCTCTTAAAACATCTTAAAAACCCATCAAACACCAAAATCTCTTTGTAAATAATTTTTCAAAAACAAAATACAAAAATATAAAACCTGATAAAAACAACAAAAATATTCTTCTAATCTAATTTTCTTTCAACATGGCAAGTACATTTCTTCCGTCAACACCATAATCTTTCAAAATTCAGTATTTTTCCGATCAAGTGTTGAGGGGAGAAAATAAATACTTAACTGTTTCAAAATAACTTTGTACTTGCATGTTATCCTATCCCGGTTGTTTCTTTTATCAATAATGGTAAACTTTCTGGTTCACTGACACTCCTCGGACTAAAATTAATAACCTTTCAATATTTCTTAAGTCGAGGGAGAGTGTCGTCAAGTTTCTTTCTTAAAATCTTTGTTTGGTAACCAAAATGGAAGTTAAAAGGCTTTGTTTGAAAAAGAAAAAAGGTGGAGAGACCAAAACTGTCAAAATATTAAAGTTATTTTAATAAAACACCTCCCACCTAACTTTTTCACTTCACATTTAATACTCTCAACCAAAAAAGATCCTACGCCTAAGAATCAATTGACAAATCCGTGCTTTTGATCATCATTTTGTAAGTGATTTCGTGTTTACAACATGTTTTTAAGCAATGGTTTTGAATTTTCAAAATCCAATGGTTAAAACGTTGTATAATCTTGTTTTGTGGTCTCACGTATGTGTATGATCACATGATCAAGATTGTGTGTTTATGGTTAAAAGGATAGTGTCAAAACGTTTCTAATACTTCAATGATATCGTTTTAATCATCAAAACTCGCCTAGAATCACGAATTGAATGATTTATGAAATTAGGGTTTATGCGTGGTTTTGGGTATTTTCAAATGTGAAGGTTCTTGGTCAAAAAGATTGTTGTGTGATGCTCATATCATGTTGAATTAAAGATTTCGTGCTCTATAACCACCCGTAAACACCGATTAATTGTAATTAGGAATTAGGGTTTAAAGTTCTAAAGTTTGGGTATTTTGATTCATCACGAAATGGATGTTAAAACTTGGGTATTTCATTCTCTCAACATCTAAGACCTTGCGAATTACTTTGGTGCACTTTCCATGGCTAGATTCCTTAAGCGTAACTTTTGAAACTAGGGTTTTAGGTTACTCGTAAGGTTTTCTACGCCAATGCTTTAAATGCGTGATTATGTTTAAATCAGAATTGAATGAATGTTAAGTGTCAAAATCGATGTTATGATGTTTTATTTCGTGTTTGCTACACATAAAATTCGTAATCAAGGTTGATTGTTACTCTACGATAAGGATTACCTTCACGTGGCGCGTTATGCGTAAGAGAAATCCTACGGCGTAACTACTACGCATAAGGTTCTACAATGGGACTACGCGTATCCCGTGAAGGATATCGTAAATAGTGACCTCTATGCATAAGGTCTACTCTTACGAGTAAGCCATACACGCGTAAGGTTTATATACGCCACGCAGCGAAGCTCACACCAAGGTCCCCTTTTCCCACGCATAACTTTTCTTACGCTGTAGTTAGGATCCTATCGTAGCTTTCATCTACGCCGATATCATTTACGTTTTACGCTTAACTTTGCCAAATCCACGCCTAAGCCTTGATTAACCTTCGTTATGAATTGTTACGTGTACAAACTTGTAAATAATGAAATCATAACATCACGAAACCAATAATGTCACTAATAAGCTTAAACGCTTGATATGTTGTGAACTATAAGTGATAACATAAACTTTAAAACTTAAAGTTAACTAACTCACCTAAACTTATCACAATGACATTGGACTATTAAACAAACAAGTGACTTTGGACTCAGAATAATCTTTGACCTTTGATATTCAATAATTAGATAATAAAACCTTCATTGACTAACATTATGTCTTTCGATATGTTGGTTCTTTTGGCTAATGTTATTTCGAGATCACGACATGGTCGCTCAAATGAATGTGGATGCACCGAAGTTCTCACAATTCTCGACATCTTCCCAATGGCTATCCTAGAAAGATTGGAAAGAAGAACCTTAGGGTTGACTTTGAAACCCTCACATGCTCGTAATCTTCTTGTCTCATTGTGGATATTCTAAGGAATCATCCCTACCGTAACATGCTCTCACACTCTGCCATCTGCACTGGAAATCTACATTCGAGCAATTCTCGAATTCTATGCAGAGGATCACAGGTCAAAATACGATGACGGTAGGACACTTAATCACAAACAAGTCACCATCACTCATGCGGACTTACGGGTGTTCTTCTCATTCCCGAAATCGAGCCAACCGACTTCTTTGCTACACCCATCAAGAGACAGTTCGCAATTTCTTCTTGACATTGGCTATGATGAAGCTTCAGGATTGTTACTAAGCATTCTCACGTGGAGCTTAAGAACATTCCTCAACCGTGGAGAACCTCTACATCATCATTACCAAGTCTGCTTCGGTCGCGACAGTGGCTATGAGCATCCAAAGCTCATGGAACCGCAAATCTTCTAGTCTCTCGATCAATAAGAATGACATTGAAATCGAAGCACCGATATGGGAGGACATGATGCTATTTCACAAGAAGCTTGGCTCAAAGATTCCTATGTCGATACACAAAGCTTTTGATCCGTAGAGCACTTGGACTTAATCCTCGATATCCCACGAGGCTCAATGACCCCGACAATCATGACTTGTTGTCCGAACCTATCCTTTCTATCGTAATCAAGGAATCGACAACTAAGAAGTTGTGGTGTCGTCGCTCGATCACCTTCTATCTAAAGAACTCAAGAAGCTTGAAACGCATAAAAGGTATCTAGTTGCGTAAAAGAAGGCAAAGTTGGTCATTCGATGACAAGTCTTCGAACACCTATAAGGAGAACCGTAAGAGGCAAGACAGAAGTCTTGCAAGCATCGAAAGTCATAGGAAGTTTCCCAAGAGGAATCCTCCTCGTAAAAGGATTGTTCCGTAAAGGAAGTCAACCTATTCCCACACCGAACCGCAAAGAAAGCTTGTGGACGAAAGCTATGAAGGCATCGAATCAAGAAGAGATTACATACTCAAACCGCAAAGGATGACACCCATTAGTACCGAAACCTCCTAGTCCTCCACCGAACATGGCAAAGGAAGACTCGGTGCTTGTGCTGTATGATCAAAGCTCAAGCTCGAGAAAGTGATGAAGAGCAATCTGGATAAATCATACATGAAGAAGTTTAAATTGCCGACACCTTCAAAAGTCAAGAATTTGCAAAAGACCAAATGGGTGGCCCCGGAGGATCAAGTGGTGTCGCCCACTCTTCACCGATCCCGATGCGTTAATCGACCGATAAGGATCCGTGCCACCTCTTGTGCAACAACAAAAGCTTGTGGAGGATACTATCGAATATGAGTTTGAGAAACCCAAACCGAGAAGTCCGAGAAAGATAAAGATGCCGATTATGACAAGTCGCTCGAAAGTCCTACATGTTCACTGTAAGGAAACTTCGAACCGCCCAAGGACCCCGAGTCTCCTCATGTCTCTTCCTCATCGACTCATCTCACTCTTCCCAACCACCATCAAAGAAATCAACCAAATCAACATCCAAATCGTGAAGAAACCACCTCGATCTTGGATTTCTCATACTCATGAAAGAATTGTGAAAGTTGTCCAACAAGTCGGAAAGAAGAACGTGCTCTCTGTAAAACCGAATTGGTTTGTCGACCAAATACAAGACTTAAATGATGAGAATGACAAGATGCGTAAAGAAAGGGAATTGCTCAGAGTTCATGAAAAGTCATCGCCAAGAGGAATCGAACGAAATGATCAAGGTTACACTAACAAGTACCTTCGATATCGTTCCTAAAGTCACAAAGGAAATGTTTACCGACAACTATATCCTAATCTTATGCAGATAGCCAAGCAAACTATAGGATCAACACCTTTAACCGCCACAATCAATCCATCCGATCCTCGTAGTTTTCGGATAATGAATTGGTGGCTGCTTGTCACACAAATGTCTAAACGATCCGGGACATTTACTCGATGAAGGAAAGTCGTTTCAAGCATTACCGGACTACCAACTCAAAGAAGCATGTAGATTCAAGCAGAAGGCATAAACGCCCTAGAGACGATGAAGATAAGGATCGATAAGCATGATGAAGCTAAACGTCAAAAGAATTCTCGTGAATCATCTTCTAAGTTACCTCCTCTCCAACGGACTCCTACTCAACAAAGGTCTCCTCCCGCTCTTCACCGATAAACCTCAGATTTCGAGTTACCGAGACTCGTAAAACCGTGATCACTTTGAGTATACGGGTGGTGACGATGAAGAAGTCCGTGAGCCCCACAACAACCCAACTCTCCCAAACAAGTTAAGAAACCGTAATCCTCATCTAGGCCAAAAAAAAAAAAGAAGAAGGCGCCAATGACCGACGCAGATCATGGCTAGATGAAGATACAACAGAGTTTGAATGGTTTCTACACTTGTCAATTCCACTCCCACCCTCAAGAAGGTCAAGATCTGGTAGACGGTAATACTTTGGAGCATGCTAAGATTATGCAAGAAAAGTTCCATGTGAAGAAGATGACGAAATCCGAGTTGAGGCGAATCAAGAATGAAGCTTTTCAACTGTGGAAAGATAGCTCAGAAAGTGCCATCGAGGTCGAATATCACCTTGAAAACATTGCTCGAGCTATGTCTAACAACATGGATTGGCTCAACCCAGAAGCAAACATCGACTTCACAAAACGGGACAATCCTCCATATTACACCGACTGGACAAAACCTCTACCAACAATTGGCCAACCAGATGAACCTAGGATTCCATTCAGATATTTCTTCAACAAAGACCTGGAATTTCTTCTACATGGTGGCGATGGGTCAAGGAAATACGCTACATCTTTGACACTTCCATTCCCCGCAGCAATATACTCAAACTGCATAGCTATCGAGGAAAGAGCTAATCACTTGTTCTCTAACAAAGTGGAAGCTTACGACCGAGATGCATTGTACGGATTCATCATTGGCCGAACGTCAAGAATCTACTACGTGTCGCCAGTTCGAAGTCTCAACATGCGGTGTTCAAGACTAAGGATATCATTGCCATCAAACACGTTGCTCTTTCATCTAAGTGGGACTACACTTTCCTAAAGAATATTGTGGTCAAACGACAAGATGAAAAAGATTATGCATTCTCCGAGGTCGACTTTGAGAATTTGTCTATCAACGACATTGAAGACATGTACCTTGCCAAAGGCTGTGGTCGCATGAGGCAATTTTCAACCAAGTACAACGTGAATTCATCAAGTCATCGCTCATCTTTATCGACGCATAGTCATCAAGGAACGTAGAAGATCTTCACCGGCGGTTGAATCTTATCGGACCTGTCAAATTCACACCACCTCGCCTAGATCTTCCCGACATCAACCAGCTCACAATATACACTCATCAAGAAACCTTTCTGCGTGCGTTTCGAGTGAACTACAAAGAAATTGCTTAATGGCGTGTAGTGAACTTCACAAGTTTGGGATCACACTTTGAAGATGGTTAGGGACGGATTGGCCTATAGGTTGAAGGACATACGTCACAAGATCGGGTCTCTAAGCGATGGAATTCTCGTGATCGAAGGGATGTGAGGAGAATCATCAAGATGATTGATGAAAGGTTGTATAGAAGGGATCGCCTCGTAACTTTGGAAAGCTTTGTTGGTGGTCGAACCATAATTAACATCACCGACTATCAACGCCTGCTCGCACTCCCGGCGACATCACCGCACTTCCTAGTACCCTTGAATTGCTTCTTTCATTATAAATTTGGATGTGTGATTATATATGTCTATGGCTTGTGCACACATAACAAACAGTACAACCCGTAATTGTCAAGAAAGGACCATGTGGTACGCTTTGCCACAATCCTTATAAAAGGAGCAAAGCTTCTTACTTTTGAGTAAAACCTATCAAACCTTTCATTTTTCAAGGTTTTGCTCAAAAGGACAAGTACTTCTCGTATATGTTTTCAAAACCTCAACCGCTTATATCACTTGTTGAGGGGAGTATTTGAATTAAAACTTTGTTCACAAATTGTTCATAGTGGTCATCTTCCGCAACACTTAAATGGTCATATTTATTCTCAACTTTTCAAAAATAAAATTTTATATGCCATTTTGAGGGGAGAAAATTATGTGATAAGAAATATGTTGTGTAAATGCAAATGAATCTTTGTGTAATAGACTTAACCAACGAATTGACGGTACTAAACTGTTAGTAACTCGAAAAGACTTGTCCCGGACGGTAATAATTTCAAGCTAGTTCGCTAGTAATGTAAACGATCTCGCAAAGGACTTGTCCGAGTAGAAAGTACCATTCGAGAAACTCTTGGTAGACATGAACTCGACGGTATGACAACCTTTCGCGGTTTGTCTACACCTTCAAGGTAGTTATTAGAACTAGTTGTCACCAAAAGTCGACAATGTAACTCTTTAACTATGCAACGAACCGTGTCTCATGGGAATTGTCTATCTTGAGTGGATCAATTTAAAAAGTGCGCTCTTTCCTCTTTGTGCAAATAACCGTTAAAACTCTTAAGCACATGTGGAGGGGAGTATTTATGCAAAATCTTATCTCAACAAAGGGTTCAAAATGTTTTAATTAACAAACACCGTGAGAGATTTCTCAAGTAAATGGTTTTATGGCAACATAGGTTAGTCATGGAGTGATAAGGTGACTAAGGTTAGGAATAACGTCCATGATCCGCCAGAGTCGGAGGGATCTACCCAAGGACATCACAAATAGTTAGTACTTAGAAGTCCTTAGGTATGATTATAAAAGGAGAAAATGAGAATCGGAGAATGAAGGAGTTGAAGAATTAAAAGAAATGCAAAGAAAAGGGTGAAAAGAAATAGCCCTCCAAATTATTCAACTTAGGCGATAATCGGGTTCAATTCATATGCTATTGGTAGTCACTTAGTAACGCCGGTATTGAAGATTAAAAGTCGTCATGGACCCAAAGGACGCATGCACTAAACCTTCTTAGCCACTCAAGTTTCTCTCAATGTAAGCTTGTTTCATTCTCACAGGAACCCTACGTAAACTATTGGCTTTCTTAGAGATTCTTGGTATTGAAGAAGGAGACCCTCTCCTAGTCTCTCGCTCAGAAAACCAAACGCACTATTGAGTCTAGAGCCACGAGATTCATCAAAAGATCTCTTAGGTACACTTGACATTTTATCACTTGACGCTCAACAATAAGAATTTCGGTGGTACATTATCGAGTCCTTCATGATCTTAGCAACTGTCGAGAACATTTATGAGAGGTTCACATCCGTGATCCTCGTGATTGAATGGAAACTCCGCCAGGTCAACATCAAAACTCGACAAAGCAGTCACTTCGGTAACTCCCGTGGATTATGCTTAGTGTGTCTCAAACGGTCTCTGGTTGTGAGGTGACACTGTACCTCAATGACTCATCTCGAACTGTAGATGTACTTAGGTACATCGCGTTATCTCACTTGTGGGACTCCAGTTCAGAACGGCCTTGTAAGAATTAGAGTTGTGTTTTCACACTATGTCGTTAACACTCGAAGTTCAAACTTGTAAGTGCCGAATCCGCTTATTACTAACCGCTTTAAATGTTTTCTTCTTATGGAAGCTCGGAGCGGGATGATCGTGCAAATTCTTCTCATGCTCACGCCAACATCATCACTAATGGAAGTTCTATCCAAAAGCAACACAACAATGTAATGATTCTTTGTCAAATCAAAGAATCTACAAAGTTAAAGACTTAAAGAACTTCATCGATTTAAATTCCAACGTCAAAGAGCATGTGAGCATGTCAAGAATGACGTGGAGACACCAGAGCTGCGAAGGCACTGAGGCGACTTGATGCGCATAACAACATACTATCACTTTCATCACAAAGAACAATGATCAAAGAACAAAGTTAAAGATGACGCCAAAGCATAATTGTTCAAAGAAAACTATCTCTACACCGGGAGATTGTTCGAATCAAGGCATTCCTTCTCACAAGAAAGAAGAATGTCGAAGACGCCAAAGCTACTATTACATCGCTTTCACCGCTTTTTCATCACCAAAACTTGAGGGGAGATTGTTGGAATCACTCCTAAACCTTAATTCAAGTGTTATTTACTCATATGTAATAGGTAGCTTATTATGGCCTTTATGTTTGTTTAAGGTCAAGCTTATGAAGGCCCATAAGCTTAGGCCCATGTCCAATAAGGAAAAGGAAGGAGTGGGAGTGTTGCCTAGCTCCTTGCCTATAAATATTATGTAATAACCCTCACTGAGGGTTGGTTGTTCAAGTTATTCTCTTTCACTCACATCTACGCATAACCGTGCCTTTTTATCGTGTGTGTGTGTTTGGATCTTGATCAATCGCCTTATCTCTTTCTATATTACTTGTGTTTGTAAAACTAGTGACCTAATGTGTCCCGAGCTAGTCTTGTTTGAACTGCTAATGATTTGGACCGCAGCCTCTGGTCAAATGTCCGATTTTCGGCAGCTGTGACTTGATCAGACATCGTCCCTTGTGATGCAGTGTGCATCGGTTACACAGTGGTGAAGTCTCTGCGTACGGTTTCCTTTCTCCAATCCCAGCTGCATATGCTCTTGCAACATTTTGGCTTTTGTTCTGATTGTTGTTGTGATTTCCACTGTTGTTGCCATGATACCCATTGTTATTGTAGCTTCGAGAGTGATCATCCCATTTCCTCTTATTGTCAACCACCTTGTCCAAGGCATCCTCAATAACTTGGTCCATGAGTTTGTTGGCTACTTCGATGGTTTCGTGAAGATCAACAACCTTAGGGTGGTGACATTTCCCTTGATGGATGGAGGCAGTCCTCCGATGTACCTCTCCAACAATCGGGTCTCAGTTTGGACCATTTCAGGGCAAAACAAGGCTAGTTCTTGAAAACGCTAGTTATAAGCAGCCATGTTTGTGCCTTGAACCTTGATGTTCCAAAACTCGTGCTCCAGCTTCTTGATCTCATTACGAGGGCAATATTTTCGAAGCACCATTTCCTTAAAGCTTTCCCTTGGCATGACATAGGCAACATCAATACTTGCAGATTTCAAGAAGTTGTTCCACCAGGTCAAGGCAGCATCCGTAAAAGTGAACGATGCATACTTAACCTTAGCCTCTTCTTCACAGTTACAGATCCGGAACACAGTCTCAAGTTTCTCGATCCACCTAGTCAAACCGATAGCTCCTTCGGTTCTACTAAAGCCTCCAGTCATAGTCTTTCGAAAGTCCTGGTAGGTACAAATGCGGTTGTGGGTGGCTGGTCTCGAAGTTCCAGCATCAGTAGACGAGTGGTTTGCTGCAGCTAGAGCTGCATTCACTCGTTCATTGACCAGTTGGTATATCATAGCTTGATTCATGGTAGGTTGAATTGGAGTAGCCCTAGCAGGAGTAGTGGCTTCAGCAGTTTGATCGTGTGTGACCCTAGTTGGAATAGCAGTGTTTGTAGCTCGGTTGCGAGTAACCCTCGCTGGAATAGGAGCATTGGAAGCTCCACCATGGTTGGTTCGATTTGATCTCCTTTTTGGCCGCATTTCTGCAGTAAGAAAGGCGGTGAGATATAGAACCTTTTAAACAAGGTAAGTGCCAGGTAATAGTGTAAATATCGCAGATAGATCATATGAATAGATTATGAAGAAAGGATAATTGGATAGGAAAATAAGCTTGACATAGATAGAATTTCGCTTACAGGGTTCCTAAAGTACATGCTGAGATACTAGTTGGAATACAAACTGAAATACAAATCAAATACAACTCGAAACACGATCAAATACAAACCAAGTACAAGAGTTATAATCGAACACTAACCGTCATAATCCGCTTTAGTGTAATACATCATACAATAAGGTCTAAGGATGTCCGCGCCTCGCACGCAATCGCTCAATACTAGCAACCAACTCTCATTGCGTAGCCTCTAGACTCGCGATTCGCCTCATTTGGGAGGCTAACATGGACTCCAAACCGTAGTCCTCGCCACTCGCCTGGCAAGATCCTTAGCAATCCACCGGATGCGCCTAGCTCCTCAAGTCTACCATGCATCCGAGACCGCCCTCCCACCTCCAGGTGATCCGTCGTCGCATCTCTAACCACATCAACCTGAGCCTCAAATCTGTAACCCAATCGGATCCTCTCATGCCTCTCTAGCTCCATAATCTCAAACAACACATCTGTGGTGCGGTTTAGACCCTCAACACGCTGCTCGTAAGCCTGCAAGCGTGCTGGCTCAACTCTCTCCAACTGATCTGTATGGACCCCTAGTAAGGTCTCGTGAGAATCCAACTGAATAAATATTCTCTCAGTGAGAGTCAACTCCTCATTATCTGGAGATCCTGATAGGTCTGGCACAGGTTGTGCCTCACTCGGTGCGGCCCTCAATAGTCTCAAGCTGTCTAGTAGTGTGAGCAAGGCGCTCCATATCTGATGCAGATGGTATGAATGAAGGTGATGATGGACTGTAGCTCGGGCTCGCGACATGTGGTATATAACTGATCAAACAATCAATATCCCTCCATGCAACCACATCACTCTCCTCCTGGCTGCAAAGAAAAGCAGCTCTCTATCCTAACCCAATCGGTATATCAATGTTCATGTCCTCGCTCAACCTCTGAGCCATCCTGGAACTCTGTCCTATCTCCTGAATACTCTGAACAATCTCGAGTCTCAGCGTATCCATATCTACAGCTGTACTAACATGTCCAGGAACACTCTCAATCGGCATAGACTCTGGTAGCTCATCCTCCGGATCCTCTTCCGGATCTTCTTCTGGGTCTTCCTCTGAGTAGGAATCAGTGGCTCTCCTAAGCCTCTGGTGGGGTGGTGACTCGGTGGAAGATGATGACAGTGACACTGGAGTAGTGGAAGGACCCATGTAGGCAGTGCGTGTCATCTGAGAAGTTGCAGTGTATGAATGAATATCGCCACGATATCCGTGAACTCACGATCATGCGGGCTTGCGCCTTCGTGTCGAAGAGAGTCGATGGAGTGGTAGTAAGAGTAGGTATAGATGGAGCGGTGCGGATCGACCGAGTGATAGGCAACACGAACGCACGGTGGCCATGTGTGCAAGCTGGTGAATGGTAGGTAAATGAGCAGCAAGTAGGATGTTCTCTTGAACATCGTGATGGAAGGCAGGTGAAGGCATGGTCCGTGACAAGACGGTGCACATGTGTAAGTATGTGGAAAAATATACTCATGATGAATATGAAATAGTGCACTAGTAAATAGGAAATAAAACATGCAATCCTATTTAAATGAACTCTAAGTAAAATGGAAAGTAAGGCAAGCGGCAACTGACGGTCGTAGTATGATATTTTTGTAAAAATAGTTATAGTTTAGGGTTTATATGTACCTAGTTCTATATAACTTAGGCTCTGATGCCAATCTGTAACACCCCCAAATTTGGTTTAGCGGAAGCATACGTGTTATGGGGAATGTTACGAAATCGAAGATCACAACACAAGTAATAAAGAACGGAATACATACTCCGTTTTCATTTCATAAAATGGTTTCGATAACATTATCTTACAAACATTGTTCAAGTAAAATGGGCACTTCCCATAAGTTTAGTGGTCCCAATTTAAAAACATCATTATGTGTAAAAACACTTCTTTAGACATTACTATGACCATTTACCACCTCTTGCCTTGCATCCGTGATCACAATTTAAGCACCTGAGAATATGCTAAAAAGGTCAGCTAAAAGCTGGTGAGTTCATAGGTTTAAATTAAAACAGTAAGTTTGGACCATAATCAAAGTCATATAATCATTACAACGAATATAATGATATATGGATGAATGTCTATTACGTTAGCTCTAAGTTCATGCAACCGATACTACGATAGTTTCTGTATGCTAAATGATATCATACAATATATTGGCCCAATGCGAGTGTTTTGTCCCTCAACACTCGATTCCGACATGGTATACGTTTCAACTTGGCCTAAGCATGGCCAACCGAACGGAGGAGTCACCCTCAATAGATCTATTTATAACATTCGCGCTTCCCAACAGGGAACTGACGGTTCATGAAAAAGGGGCATTTCTAGGGACATAAGGG
The DNA here is from genome assembly GCA_022545495.1 of Chrysanthemum lavandulifolium. Lineage (NCBI taxonomy): Eukaryota > Viridiplantae > Streptophyta > Magnoliopsida > Asterales > Asteraceae > Chrysanthemum > Chrysanthemum lavandulifolium. Next base: position 157,778,264 of record CM040240.1, read on the forward strand.
CTTAGGCTAAACCACGTAATAGTAATCATGCAATAGTTCAGGTCCATAAAAAGGTTTTGCATATTTTCTCACCGCAAAATGTATAAAACAATTTATCAAGTAAAAGAGGGGCTATGAAACTCACCTTAGCAAATGAGCAATCCAAAAGTGGGATTTAGTGAATATTGTGAAGTCGCACCCACACGCCGACCTAGATAAGGAGGGCAATATTTTTAGTTCATTGTTTTAAGTATCTCTTACTTAAAATAGTTCAATCTATACTGTTTTCATAAATGTATTAAGACCAAAGTTTTGTTTTGTAAAAATGATTAAAATGTTTTACTAGTAAGTATATGAATGTATATATACTTTCTCATGTTGACACCAAAATGATATTGTCAAATTTAATAAGTTGGCTTATTTTCTTTAGAAAATAGTTATGTTAAATTTGAAGACTCTCAAATTTATAAAATGACATAGTGGTCTTCATTTAATTATTAAAATTTGGTTCTTAAGATTTACACAATGTACGACTAGTAACCTTTATGACATAAATTTGTTTACACATTGACGTTAAACTTTGATGTAAATTTTATCAAGTCAATCATATTTTTAAACACTTGTTTTCGTAGTAATATTTTGCACTTGTTCACTTGTTAACTCATATATGTATATGTATCTAATGTCAAGATTTCAAATACATGGCAAATGAGTTTGGTTTTATAATTTATTTTCGGTTTACGTTTCGAGTTTTATTTTATTGACTCGCTTAAATCCTTCAGTAAACACCCGAACCACAAAGGGTGTGGCCGGTGTCGATAATTATGGGGTACCAGGTTGGGCCGAGGCCCATAAAACAACCAAACTCTCTTTGTTATACAAGTTAGAAGTTGGGCTGTGGCCCAGAAATGTGATGGCAATTTGTTACATGCTACCAATTTGGAAGTATTTACTAGTGACAAGATTTTCGTGGAGGAGGCATAAACGCAGTAAGAATTTATAACTGTGGTACATTCACAGTGAGCAAAGTGCTAATATTTTGAGCTTAGAATCTAGCCGAGGGTGTCACGATCGACGTGCTCAACCCATACTCGGCTATCCGCGGTTCTATAACGCCTCGTATGATACTTGAGACTAACCCATTGACCTGGAAAAATAAGAGTAAGGGTGTGGTGAAACCATGGGGCGTCGAGTACTACTCGACTCGGTTTCATTCCGACAACCTATTGTACTATTACGGATCATGACATAATATAGGCTAATCACATTTATTTTGGCAAGTGAGTACTCGACTTGGTTCTTTTCCTAGCGGACACAACCATTTTTACGCAAGACTCATAGCCGTATTCCAAGACACAGGCACCATGATAACAAGCATCGGTTTTCAAGCTAAGACAAGATTATAACATGGTGTAGGTTTCTTTAGCATATGACTTTATCGACACAATGAATAACACTTGAGGTCGATGGAAAGGATTACGAGCATCAAAATCGGTTCCTAGTCGAACCAAACAACAACTCAACATCTCATTACCAAGTTCAATATCATGACTCTAATATGATACTTACTCCTACACGATTTATAAAACTTAACTTTTCTAATTTTCTTGGTTCATACATCTCGACAGAAACCATTTTAACAAGTCAATGACCAATTCAAGTTTTAAAGTGGTATAAATCCTTCATCATAACACAAAGATTATGTAACATCAAAAACATTTAGCTTACACAATCGAATATCAATTTTCATTACAACTCAATTTATAAAGTTTAAAAAATACAAAGTTGAATGATTTCTTACAATTAAGAAGATGATGATGAAGTCGAAGGTCAACCCAGATATTCAAGCACCAATAAACCCCAATCGGTTCTTAGCAAAACCCCAATCAATAACTTTCAATCCTTTAGAGTTTTCTTAACCTTTGAGGTGAGTTTTTGGAGGTGTGTTTCCCCCTGGGTTGCTTCGACAAAGATAAAAGGAAGAGAGAAGAGATCGTCTTTGACTATCTTTCTCACCTTGGAAGAGAAGTGGTAACCATTCTTGGCTCTCCTTTGTCTCTACCTTCTTACTAGGTGCCTTCGCATTGGAAGAATGGGATGAGGATAGTGACTCTTGAAGCTCCTATGGCTACCTTGGTCTCTTTCTTTTGTGTGGTTGCACGTGTGTTGGTGAAGACCCAACAAAGACATTCACCAAAGTACTATGAATGAAGAGGGTATGATGAAAGAGATTTTCCCATACTCCATTTTTAGCCATCATCCTTGTGGGTTTGCGTTGACCTAGATGGAGATAGGGGAATAGCTGGTATAGGGAAGAATAAGTCTTCTTGGAAAAATGTTTGCTGTTATCTCTTTTAGGGAGAGAGAGGGACGTGGAATATTTTGGGAAGCAAACAAGCAAGAGGCTACAAAATAGAAGAGAAAGAGGAGGGTGGCGCTTTTATTTAGGTAGGTGATTGTTGTATTTTATGTAATTTGTAAGATTTTATTTGTGATAAAACTTTTATTTGTTAAATGTTATAATTTAAAGTGAAGGTTGTGTTAAATATTCTTGTGTCCCGCGATATAAAATCGTGACTGAAGTATTATAATTTGATACTTACTATTTTTAAACGCCTTATGATTACATTTCTGATATAGTATTATGTTTATAATTTTTTCTATTCCGGGGATTTAACGGATGTTTTATTTGCCCTTATCATATTGTTGGTATGCGTGCAGTGTCGGTCACTGGGGAAAACGAGACAACCTCTCGTCTTACAAATTTAATCATAAGACAATAACACAATATTCATATTATAAAATGAATGCAAAAGAAGTGCAATGGCCATCAGATGCGAAGTTATCTACTCAAATGACCAGGCAAAGCTTATGCATGCTTAATGACTAGTCTTAGTAATAATAAATTACCATTTATTATTTAAATATGAGTGTAAAATTACCGTGTGTCACTATGCGTCCTTAAAAAAGTGAATTGTTTAAAAGGTTGTTTTGGTCAATGGAAGCAATGAACTATGTATAGTCATTACGGATGGTGATTAGCATATAGTGAACTTCACCCATGAAGTCATGTAGCTCTTCTCGATCAAAGCAAGATAATCGCTGGATGAGGCAAGTGGTTGAAATTGACTAACAAAAGAAAAATCAATTTTACAACTTGTTTGATTAGTAATCTTAAGACAACGCAAAATATTTCCATTTTAAACTTACTTTAGGAAAACATAGGAGTAGAGATTTCTCAAGTGAGAGAATGAATATGAGACTATTACTAGTGGTGCTCAATTACGGCTAATCACAACCATTTTTACGGGTGATTCCACATACCCAACTTCTCTTAAGGAAGTAATTCAACTGTTAGGTCAAATTGAGTTTCTAGTGCAATAAGTTCTCCAGTATTCATTCTCAAGTTAGGAAAATTTATATTCCTACAATGGCCTATCGAAGAGTAACAATGATGATACTTTGCTTCATTTTATTAATATTATGCCTAATGCAAATGCATAACAACTAAGGACGAAGGTGTCATGTTTAAAATTTAAAGAGGTCCATATGGAGAAGAATTTTTTTTGGATGAGCGAGTTCAACATATGTTGTTGGAAAGATCAAGTTTGGATTCTTGGATATGACCAATTATATTTGCCTTGCAAGATAATTTACTTGAGTATCTCGGATGAAATAATCAAGTTTTCAATCCTACTATGAAGCTTGGAAAGCGATCATGGAAAAAAGGGAAAGTACATCATCAACACAAGTGTAGGTTATGATCCGATGTATATTCTTGTTGTTTCAAAACCCGACACAAGAAAAAATGAAATCAAGAAATCATATAAGCACATAATATACTTATGTTGTACACATGAAAAACTTAACAAGAAGTCATTTATTATATTACATGTTTTAAACATTATTCAACTTATATGACTTTCAACGAAGGAACATGGACCCTATTACACTGATTGGACCAAGACACTCACCACGATCGGCAAACCCGAACAACCCAAGATTTCGTTTAAGTTCTTCTTCAACAATGACCTCGAGTTTCTTCAACACGGAAGCTCAATAAGCAAGAAGTATGCTACATCCTTAACGTTCAACATACCGGCTGCCTCATTCTCCACCAACAAGGCTATCGAAGAAGACGCCACCAATTTGTTTGTTGACAAAGTAGTGGATTATGACAAAGATGCTTTGTTTGGGATTCATCACTGGCTAGAAAGGCGAAGGCTTTTCTACAGAAGCACCAGGCTCGGCAAGTCAAACAAGGATGTGAAGCATGAACAAAGGATCGTTGCAATTATGTCTGTCTCTACGGCTTCAAATTGGGATTACTCCTTCTTAAACAAGATCGTGGTGAAAGACAAGATGAAAAGGAGTACGAGTTCTCTAAAGCTGACTTTCCTGACTTGTCTCTCATTGACATTGAAGACATGTATCTACTCAAGGTACAAGGAAGGATGCGTCAGTTTCCGACGGATATCCAGTTAAAGTACATCACTGCTCTCCTTGTATTCATTTGAAGCAAGATCATCCAAGAACATGTTGAAGATCTCCACGGTGTCGAAAGTTACCAAAAGCAACTCAAAATTACAAAGACCGCTTCTACACTTCAACGAAGTCAACCGAGAACCACAATACAAACTCTTCCATAAACCGAAATTTGGGTTCGTTTACGAAGTGAGAATCACCGCAATTGCTTCATGGCATTTGATGAGATTCGTAAGTTCGTGATGATACTCTAAAGATGGTTTGAGATGGCTTGGCTTATCATTTGAAGGATCTTGAGTTAGGTAAAGGTAAAAGATGAAATTCTCGGGATCAACGGATGTTCAAGGTTTATCAAGAGGATCGACGAAAGGTTGACGACCGTGAACATATGAGGAGGCCGGAAAGCTACGTGGGAGGAAGACCGAGCTTTCCTATTCGATGTTCCAACGCCCTCGAGTTGGTTAGTGTCAGGTATAACATTTGGGATTCTTGAATATTCTTATTTGTTATTTTGTTTGATATATATTATGGTTTGTACTCATATAACAGTGTATAACCCGTACTTGTAAAGAAAGGACCTTGTGGTACGCTTCAGTGCTACAATCCTCATATAAGGAGCGAAAGCTTCTTACTTTTGATTAAACTTAATCGAACTTTCAATATTTTTCATAATTTTGCTCAAAAGAACAAGTATTCCCTCTCGTATTTCAACACCTCAAAAGTTAATATTACTTGTTGACGGGGAGTATTTGCAACCAATTTTGTTCAAATGAAAAGTTCTTGTGGAAATCTTCCCGCAAAACTCAGAATGGTCATATTTTAAATCAATATTTCATCAAAAACGACATCAATATGCCATTTTTAGGGGGACAAAAATATAAGTGATCAAAATATGTTGAAAAGTAAATGGAATCTCAAAGTGCTAAGACTTAACCAATGAATTGACGAACTTTGAAATGTCAGTAATCGAAAAGACTTGTCTTCAAGACATGTCTTAGTAGGTCGTACCAATTCGAGAAACTCTTGATAGACATGAACTTTGACGGGTTTGACAACCTTTAAGGTTTGTTCACATCTTCAAGGTAGTTATTAGAGCTAGTTTTCACCTAAAAGTTGACAATGGAACTCTTTAACTATACAACGTAACCGTGTCTCGCAGGGAATTGTCTATCAGGAGTCGATCAATTCAAAAGTGCGTGCTCTACCCTCACTATGCAGATTTAAGTCAAAACTCATAAGCACATGTGGAGGGGGAGTATTTATGAAAATACAAAACTCTCAAAGTGTTTCAAAACATGTTTCTATTCATAAACGCTTTGAGAGATTTTCAATTGAATGGCTTTATGGCAACATAGGATAGTCGTGGAGTTATAAGGTGACTAAGTTTAGGAATAAACGTTTTATGATCCGCCAGAGCGGAGGGATCTACCCAAGGATATCACCGTGAGTTAGAATTTAGAAGTCCTTAGGTATGATTGAAAAAAGGAGAATATGAAACGGAGAGTTAAGGAGTCAAGAATTAAAAGAAAAGTTAAAGAAAAGGGTGAAAAGAAATAGCCCTCCATATGATTCAACTTAGGGCAGACACCGAGTTCAACTCATATGCTACTGGTTGTCACAAAGATGACACCGATATTGAAGACAAAGTCGTCATGCACCCAATGACGCACTCCACTAAACCTTCTAAGCTACTCAAGTTCTCTCAAAAGAGCTTGTTTCATTCTCACAGGAAACCTTGCATAATCTATCGACTTTCTCTTAGAGATAGTTGGTATTGAAGAAGGAGACCCTCTCCCTAGTCTTCACATAGGAAAACCAAAGCGCACTAATCGAGTCTAGAGCCATGAGATTCATTAAAAGATCTCTTAGGAACACTTGATTTTTCATCACTTGTTGTTCAACAATAAGGACACAAGTGATACATTCTAGAGTCCTACGCAGATCTTAGTAATCTTCCAAGAACATTTATGAGAGGATTCACAGTTGTGATCCTTAGTGATTGAATGGAAACTCCTGCCAGGGTCAACATCAATTAGCCCTGACAGCAGGTCACTTCGGTAACCCTTTGCGGGTTACGCTTAGTGTGTCTCAAACGGTCTACAGTCGTGAGGTGATGCTTCGGTATACCTCAGCGACTCACCGAATGTAGATATACTTGATATCGTGTTAGCCTACTGAGGGCCTCCAGCTCATGAACGACCTTTGTAAGAATTAGAGATGTGTTTTCACACTATGTCATAACACCCCCGACATTCGAACTTGTAAGGCCGAAAATCCCGCCAAGGAGATTCCTTTCATGAATCGAGTCCGAAGATGTAGGTCATTACTTCAATGTAATGATAATTGTCCTCAACGGATTTGGACGGTTGATTCGTCCAACCAAGGTGAATGGAATCAAGACATTCATCAAGAAACAATTGTAGTGGTCAATTCTTCAAGAAAAGTCCACCGTGATCGATTGGTATTTTTCAACGACATATTCATGCGTGCATCGATGATTGTTACTTGGAGGAAAGGCCGCACCATCTCCCCATGCTCATACCAACAACATCACACATGAAAGTTCTCATCAAATCAAAGGCAACACAAAGTTAAAATGATTCTTCGTCAAAATCAAAGAATCTACAAAGTTTAAAAACTCGGGAACTACATCTCACTTCGAATTCAAAGTCAAAAGAAGTGTGAGCATGGTGGAGAAAGACGTGGAGACATCTAAACCAAAGAAGTTGACGAATGGCATAAAACAACATATGATCACCTCAACCACAAAGAACTGTGAACAAAGAAAAACAAAAGACGTCAAGCTGATAAAGTCAAAGAATTCAAAGCATGTCTACTCACAAGAAAGAAGAATGCTAGAAAGACGTCAAGCAATCATATATAATTGATGACCAACCCTTAGGGGGAGATTGTTGGGATTACGTAAACATTATTCAACTGTCGGTCATTAGTATTGTAATAGGTTGCTAATTAGGCTTATATGTTTGTAATGATGCTAGCTTATGTAGTAGTTCCCACGAGCCTATACAAAGGCCCAACGCTAAGTGGAAGGGACTGAAGTGTCGCCTCAGCTCCCTCGCTTATAAATACTATGTAAACCCTCTTAGGAGAGTGTTGGTTCTTCTCATTTTATGCATAATCGTTTACTATCCTTGTGTGTGTGAAATTCACCTCTCTCCTTTCTCTCTTTCTATTTTACATCTTAACATACTTGTGTTTATATTATGGTGACCTAATATATATATATATATATATATATATATATATATATATATATATATATATATATATATATATATATATATATATATATATAGGTCACGCTCAACGCAGTAACCACTATTTCAGATGTAACCTTACATAACCACTTTAGACCAATTAGAATTTTGTAATATTAAGAAAAATTTATTTAACTCAAAAGGGTATAATTGGTAAAACACATCTTTACTTTCTTTTTCAATATTTTTAAATTAAAAACGTTTTTTAAAATTCCTTAATTTTAGGAATTAAAAAAAGTTGTTTTTTTTTGCTTTTATCATTCAGTTAAAAAAGAACTGCATATGTGTTTCTTAAAGAATGTATATTTTTCAATCTATGTGCATATGTGTTCTCTTAAAAAAACTTAAATATTTTTCAACCTATGTGCATATGTGTTCTCTTAAAAAAAACTTAAATATTTTTCATTTATAGTCAACAATTGTTTAACTTTTTCGCTCAATAAGCAATCTTTCACAACATACACTTTACCATTATTTTTGAATGTGTAAACAAAATAAGTGTTATAAAATCAAAAAAATCTAGCTATATGTTACATTCCATTCTAATACAAGTATAAAAGAACACATGTGCAAGATGAAATGTGTTTATACACATTTTTACAAAAATACATATATGCAATAATAGTATTTCTTCAAAAGCCGCATCTTGTATGTATATGTGCATTCATGTCTACATCCGTTCAACATCATCGGTCTTGAAGGTTATCATCATCTTCATCATCTCTGATAATCTGATACACACATATTCAATTAAACTAATTAGTAAACGAATTTTTTAACTATAACAACTGGATAACACATATGCACATATACGCACCATTTTCATTGATTTTATTCCATCTATAAAACACATATGCACTTTCTCGAAACATATATGCAAGTAATCAACCACTTCAGCAAAAGAGACTAATATTACTGTATTATGGTATACATGAGTTGTAAAACCCAAGGCATAATGCAAGATAAGCTAAGCCTTTTAAATATAATACAATAACCTGACAACAAACTCATTCCACAAACAAATACAATACACTATTTAAATAAGCTACTTTCGCATTCGAGTTAACGAAACCGATAAGCCAATCCAAAAATCCTTTTGGACGCTATAAAAATAAGTTCTAGCCTCTCGCATATGTCACAAATCCTGAAATCATGTATGTGACTATATCATCTGAAAACTTGATTGAATTTTTAAACCACTAAGAGTGCAAAAAACAAATCGATCTTATCTCCACAAATATAAATAACATCGTCACCATTACAATTACAGAAACTAAAACACTTACAAAGATACACACAAACAAAAAGATGGGCGTCATCATGATCAACGGCTCAATAGTCCGCTCCATCGTTTTAATGTCAAAATCACAGAAACTTGTTCCTTTCGATAAATAAAATTAAAGATTTGAATAAAGAGAAAACGGGGATTTAAACACATGAACATCCAAATCTAAACTCAAATTAATTATAGGATAAATAGGATGTGAAAACAATATATGGACATACCTGAATCAGTTTAGATGTCATCAAATCTGGTGGAGGTTTCATGGTTCGTCGGTGGTTAAAATAGACATGGATCTCCAATGTTTTTTAGATTGGTAGTGGTGGCTGAGAAAGATGGAGTAGGGTTGCAGATGGGGAATTAACTTTACTATGAATGAATCCTAAAAACAAGCGACAGTTAGTGAAAAAATATATTTGAAATTCCTTTAATGCCCCTATCTAAATTTGAAAAGTTTACTTAACAATCCTGTTAATTTTATTAATCACACTATCTTTAGTTAAATTACAATTTTGGCACACTTAATCTTAACCATTGATCAAACTCATCCAATGATCCAGATTCATTTTAATTGGTTCTGTAAAGTTCTGTACAAAAAATTGGTTTTGTGATTTTACCACTCATTTAATATCAACTCAATAATGCTTCATGCATGGCGCTTTGTAATACTGATTTAGAAAATATTACACGTTTGGTCCCTGGTTTCTTTCGATTTCACGTTTAGTCTTAAAGTGTTTTAATTACAAAGAAAGATACCTATTTTTAAAACTCAGACTCATTTAGTCCCTATTTTGGATGGCCGTTAGTTTATCCGTTAAGTGTTTGCACCATTAGTCCCTCGCTTAAGTTTTTTGCACCGCTTTTATTCGTTTTCGCCCATCTTGTTTACGCCGTCCTTTTTATTATGTTTTCGCCCATTTTTACGTTTTCGTAGATTTTTACGCCGTCCGCATTTTTACGCTTTTGTCCGCTTTTACGCTTTTGTCCGCTTTTACATTTCGTCCGCTTTTAAACGCTTTCATACTTTTACGCTTTTGTCCCCTTTACGCTTTCATTTGTTTCACACTTTTTCCGTTTCGTCCGCTTTAAAGTTTTCATCCGCTTTTTACGTTTTCGTCCATTTTTACGTTTTCATCCATTTCTACATTTTCGCCTGCATTTTTCTACGCTTTGTCCATTTTTACATTTCCGTCCGCTTTTAACGTTTTCATATGTTTTTATAATGTTGCCCTTTTTACGCTGTCGATTTTTACGTGTTCGTCCGTTTTTACGTTTTCATCATCTTTTACGTTTTCTCCCTTTTTAGTCATCTATTTTAAACGTTTTCATCTATTTTTTTTTTACGTTTTTGTTTGTTTTTATACATTTTAGTCTGTCTTTTTACGTTTCCGTCCGTTTTAGTCATTTATTACGTTTTCGTCCGTTTTTAAACGTTTTCATATTTTTTACGTTGTCGTCTGTTTTTTACGGAAATGTAAAAATGGACAAAAACATATAAAACAAACGAAAATGTAAAGAAAGGACGATAATGTAAAAAAACGGACGAAAACGTAAAAAATTGACAAAAACGTAAAAAACGAACGAAAGCGTAAAAAAATAGACGAACACGTAAAAAAAGGGACTAGAACGTATAAAAACAAACGAAAACGTAAAAAAAGATGAAAACGTTTAAAAACGGACGAAAACCTTAAAAAACGGACGAAAACGTAAAAAAATGGACGAACGCGTAAAAAACGGACTAAAACGTATAAAAACATATTAAAACGTAAAAAAACAGCTGAAAACGTTTAAGAATAGACAAAAATGTAAAAAACGGACAAAAACGTAAAAAAATAGACAAAAACGTAAAAATGGACAAAAACGTATAAAAACAAACAAAAACGTAAAAAAACAGATGAAAACGTAAAAATACGGACAGAAACGTAAAGAAAAGACGAAAAAGTAAAAAAAAAAGGGAAGAAAACGTTAAAAAAAGGATAAAAGCTTATAAAAACAACCGAAAACGTTAAAAAAACAGATGAAAACTTTTAAAAAGGGACAAAAACGTAAAAAATAGAACAAAAACATAAAAAAACGAACGCAAACGTAAAAAAATGGACTAACACGTAAAAAACAGGAAAAACGTAATAAAAAACGGACAAAAACGTATAAAAGATGGACGAAAACGAATAAAAACGAGTTTTTATTTCATTTTAAAGATGAGGACTAACGGTGAAAAACATCTTAACTGAGGGACTAACGGTGCAAACACTTAACGGATAAAATAACGGCCCATTCAAAATAGGGACTAAATGAGTGCAAGATTTCAAAAATAGTTATCTTTGGTGTAATTAAATGACTTGAAGACTAAACATGAAATCTGAGTAAAAAATAAGGACCAAACATGTAATGTTTTCTATAGTTTATTAATTTACCCAGATGTACCCTATTGTCAATCCGTCAATGGTTCTAACTTCTAACTAATAAATCCTAAAACTACAATGATATAAGAAAATAAAAAACTTCTTCTCCAAGCGTCTTTTCTATAATTTGAGCCTTAAATCCCATTGCAAATCAGCATCCCTAAATAGTTTAAAGTTTCTTTAGTTAGTCTCAAATCAATATATATGCTTATGCAACAATAATAAAAAGAGAAACTGGCTGAAGTGTTACTTCAAAAACCCTAAGGACTCTTCAAATAATATTAAGGAAACAAAGATAAGTACAAAACCTATATTATCTTGATAAACACGAACACAATCTTTTATAATTTCATTTATTGATTTTTTATTTTCTCCTAAAACTGTGTAAGCATGGGAGGAGGAGCAGTGATACCTACACCGGCGGCAACCTCCAATGCTATGGACTACCACTTTCTGCCACCACGTTCTTCGCTTTTTTCGCGCTTTGCATCCGGTTTATGGACCGAAAGTTACGAGTACATGCATGAAAGTGGAGAAATATCAAATGGGTATTGCAATGAGAGTACCAACCTTGTATCTGTTCCTTCTCAACTTGAAGTCCTAAACGCGATGTCCGATTTTCAAAGGTAATGTTTTTTTCCTTATTCTAGTTTACTAAGTAGAGATCTGAGATTTTGCATGGAATTTGAAAGTAATTATGGGATGTAAATAACTTCATGTGATGACTGATCACTGATGACCAAAATGGCTGGAAGAAATATGTTTTAGTGTTAGATGTGTTTATGATGCATGGAAATGTCAGACCAAGATAATCAACTATATCTGTTTCACAAATTCTTATTATTCAAGTATTTACATTTTAGATATCCCTAGGTTGAAGCAAATATTTAGGTCCTAGATTAATCCCGACATCTGAACAAAATATCACTGAAATATGTGTTCACGTACCGCCTAGGCTAGGTCAGTGGGGAACAGTAATATTGGTCGGCACGGCATGCACCCAAAAGGGGATATGGGGTTAGAGTTTCCTCTGATCAAACCTTTTGAGGAAAATACCGTAGGAAACATAACCCAAACCAGTTTTGTTGCGTCTAATTGTTTGACTAGGTGGGGTGAGATCAATGAAGAACAAAAAAGCTAAAACAAATGGTGTTTCAACCATTCATTTCTTAATCAAAATAATAAAACTCACTTTCACTCTCATTTTGAAAATTAAATCTCACAAACCCACGTTAATCGTTACGTGAAATTACTTACACAATTGCAACAAGAATAAAATTATGTTACTATAGAGATTCAACATTTTATACTTTCGATTTAATTTCCTTTATCGTTTTTGCGTGTTTCGTTATTTTACACTAAATGAAAGATAAATTTATGCTTGTCGGGCTGGAATGCTTAGTTTCGTAAGACGATCAACGGTTTTAGAGATAATTAATATTTAAAAATGAGGGTGAAAGTTAATCTTATTGTTATGATAAACAAAATGCATGGTTGAGATTGGTTTATTTGATCTCTAGTTTTTTGTGATTCTTATTGAACCAAACGCTTGACTATGTATATGAAGAGATAATTAATATAATTAATTTCGATATACAAAAACACTAAAAATTGATCTGCGAATGAAGTCAAGTGATATGAATTATTAATTACTTTAAAAAACGCAATGTCAAATAGGTCCCAAGTTTCGCCTGTGAAAATCATGATAATGATGATGGGAAAAATTCTAATCATGTAATGATTTTAATTTTGAAATTAGGGTAATGAATGGATTTTCTTCACCAGTTGTGGAAGTTAGAGGACTTGGGCAAATAATGGAGCAAAGGCCAATGTACGATTCCTCAAGGATACTAACGAAATCTTTGCATCAAAAGAGACTTCTTGATGCATATCATCTGCTGCAAACTGATCATTCAGTTCAGGTATATACATACCTTATCCATTTCACAACATGCTGTAATTGCTAAAATAAAACCCATTCAACCTTTTTTGACAGCATAAAAGTAAAAAATGCAGGTTCCTAGACTCTTAGAGAGCTTTGTTTATTGAATTGTGAACATTAGTCCTTTAACACATTGACACTACAACAAAAATGTCAAAATTACGCACTTTTTCTTTCACACTTCTAAAAAGTAGGTAAATTTTTTTTAGTTTATTAGCACCCAATGAATGTGTACAAATTAGTTACATTTAAAGCGTGAACAAATTTTAAAATCAAAAGACTATTCACACTTAAATTTGGGGATGATATCACACCATCTTTGATCGACGCATCATAATTTGTGCATTCTGATTGTACAGGTACAAACCGTAATGCACAAATTACAGTGCATGCATAAAAAAAATGTGGTGTAGATATCAATTCTCTTAAATTTGTATTAAAACTGTTCACACTTGGAATTCTAAAGAGTTTACAATTTGTCCACACTTAAGAATGTGAAAGAAATTCCCAACACTCAAATTCTCCTCACAATAAGAAGTGCGGAGAAATTGAGTGTTAAAAATGATGTGTACACTTAAAAGTGGGGGAGAAAATTCAGTTTCTAAGGATTGAGATTTTTGTTAACATATCTTTAGTATAATTCTACACACTTTTCAAAAGTGACAAAATGACATTTGTTGTAGCGACACTTGTGATGGACGGACACAAATGGCATAACGACTTAAAACTTCTTTTGATAAATTTCTTTTCACCACAGGTTTGGTGTCATTTTTTGTCAAGCTCGTGGCTCTAATTCATGATGTGGTTTTTGACTTGGCAATTTAATGAAATTTTTGTTAGACGACATGTCTAACACACCTCTGTCTTTTTTCATTTGTGACATTTTTTTGCCCAGCTCTATTGGCTCTTGCCCAAGATTATAATCTTAGTGACAAATTAATTACTTGTTACAAATTGGTGTTTTTCTTAAATTGCAGGGAAATAATGATTTACACTTAGTGCAATGAAAATATCTTTGTTCTAGATTTGTTAATAGTTAGTTAAGCCGTTATTTATCTTTAAAAATTAACTGTAAATCTTTCTTTTGTTTTTGCATTTATTTCTGTTTTATTTCTGATCACTATGTAGAGACTAGTACTATCATTATCATCGGATACTAGGGTGTGGAATGCCATCCTGGTGAATGATGCGGTTCAAGATCTTCAAGGGCGCCAATGCCACATGCAGGTTTATTGTTTTTTCTCCTTCGTAAACTAATCGAACCTAATTTAACGTGGTACGTGTATTTTCTAAATGAGTCAAATAAAGTTACTTTTGAAGTTATTTTACAGTTTTCAATTGGGAAAAATTGATGTAATTCAACCATATGATTAGTTGATTACCACACATACAGTTCAAGTCATAATTCTGCAACACAATTGGTGTCGCAATGCTTAGGAGTTAGCGACATATTTGTTGTCTCAAATTCACATGCTTACTATCACGATGAACATTGTGTTTATAATGCAGCTACAGCAACTGCAGGGACAACCACTAGCTACAGGCATCAACTTGAATCAACATCTGTCGTTGTTGAGTGGATTTGTGGGTTCATGAAATCAAAAATCATGGACTTGATCGACAAATTAGAGATTTTTGTGTTGAAAACACTACAATCTTTGACAGAAGAGAGCACACCCACATTGACTGACAATATGTTGGAAGAGAAACTACGGTCTTCACTACTACTCTCTGTAGTTATGCTCTTGATAGTCGCTGTCACAAGGAGCATGGAGAAATGATCGATCTTCCTTACTAAATTCTATCAACCTTCGCTTAGAATGCAAATTTGAGTAGTTTTTTATTTTCATTTTATTTCGTATGAGTTGCTTTATTCAGTTGTTTGACTGCTAGCATCTGTTAATTTTTTAAAAACTGCATTTGCCGTACAAGGAATAAAAGATGTTACACATTTTTGGAAGCTTTCAGCCCCATTTGATCTGTTACTTTTTGCTCATATTTTTGTTTACTCATTTACTTCACTGGAGATAGAGTTTAACCAAACTGATTCAACTTAAGTTAAATGGATCGGAATTGTGATAGTTATTGTTGCCATTGCTAGAAGTCAATTTTTTTTGTGAAAAGGAGAATGTATTATATATAATCACACATTGATAGTTATTGTTGCCATTGCTAGAAGTCAACTGAATGCAATAGAATCTTAATATGATTACACAATAGAAATATAACACTAGGCAGTTCTTTAACATGCTAAAAATTACAGTAATGGTTTAGTCTACATTTTGAATCAGCAGCTGCCCAAAAGCCATGAAATCCAAGAGGAAAATTCAATGATTTAGGCACTTCAAGTCTTGCCACAACTGCATTTGTATCTCCAATCTTCTTGGCATCCAAAATCACTAGGTAACACCTCTGTTCTGATACTGCATACTGCAAATAAGTTGTCGTTTTAATATCTTTTTGCCACTCAAAATTAGATTAGTATATTTCAGAACTATATTTGATATATACGTTTTCAGGGAATTTTGGATCTCGTACCTCAACAACTAGAAGGTAACCATCATCTTCATCGCTACCCTTTGATACGAAAATGGGCTCACCAATGAATCGCCGGGTGCCCACTGACCATGTTTTGGTGGAATTCTTCACAGTATCGAACTTCACCACTGTATCAAATGGAAAATGTGGCAATTCACGACGACCACCTAAAGATGTTGCTGCATACACATACGTATTGTTGCTTCCACCAAAATCTCGATTGATAACAGGGAAATCAGTTGCTTTAACCCATTCATCATTCAGAGGATTCACACAACACTTTTCACAATTTCCGCTAGCATCCATGTCAATCGAAACCTGGATAAGGTGAGGTAAGATTTTATTTTCTGCATTCATCATCGATGGGTCTAACTTGCCACTTTGCCAATCATATCCTGTAAAATAAATCACCGTTGGAAATTAGAAGGTTTCTTCAGGTGTTTGTTTGATGCTCGTGTTTGACAAACTTGACTTGAGTCGGATTTATATTACTAAAGTTCAACTAATCAGAATTTAGAACCAGCTCTAGAGTTGCGATAATGACGAAAGATAGCAATTTACGTATTTTGGTATGAATCAAACATTGAATTTTCTTTTTTCTTTTTTTCGTGTTTAGAGGCAAAACGTACCAAACATTTTCTGAAAATTGAACCACTTATAAGAACAACCGCTAGCTTGTATCTGAATCTGTTTATTTCCATTGCCATCTTTTTCTTCAAATGCATTTCCAACATGAAGTACCCACATTTGAGAAGGAGCTTCAATTGGCACCTTCCAATCCCTTCCACCTTCATGCTCAGGGAAACGAGGTAGCAAATATATCGGAGACGTTGACTTGCTAGGATTCACCGATAATGCTGATATCATTGGAGTAAATCCACATACTGCTGTCATTGACCCTGTATATTTTTTCGGTCTGGTCTTATTAAAGATAAGTCATATTAAATAACCAACTATTTGTTCAAAAACATATGAATATATATAGTGCATGTTATATAAATATATAATGACATCATAAATTACCAAGAATGTCAAGTTTGATTCGATTTCCGAACAATATATAATGAGAATCTGTGAAAGCCCAGTCATGGATCATTAGATGTTCTGGGATAATGAACTCTTGTTTCTGCAGAATCTTGAAACTAGAATTATATTCTGCATAGTAAATACAATAAATGATCAATAACATTCCCTAATGCACAGGCGTATATTAGTTCTTATGAGAATATTTTATACTCGTATTAATTAGCTCTGTAAGCATTAAATTCTATAACCAAAGTCATTTCAGTTATATATGAGTCGAGTTCGCCTCAGCTAAAAAATAAGTGTATCCTACATTCCAAGATTTTGCTAGCGAGAAATAGTTACTAGAACTACCTTCGCTTGATGATCCCATCTACTTGGTGTTTTTGAGATTTAATTGTTCTATGTTACATTGCTTAGAATGTTGATTTGTACGTGTTTGTTTAACGATTTGAGTTTTTAACAGAGGCCGATAATTTGAGTTTGATAGCAAGTAAATGAATAGGTTGAGTATAAATCATGAACAAGGAAAAAAGATAATGAAATTGATTCATGGCTTCATAAGTTTTCTCCTATTATGTTTATTTATCAGGGGGAATTGCATATATATACTTATAAAGCTTAGGGCTAATAACCTATTAAAGCATCATACTTGTCACAAATGTTAGTTCGACGTAGCGAATAAAAAAAATAGCTCTTCTAGACATTAAATTTGACATGTTTGTCTTCAGTTGAGTAATAAAGATAAAATACAAAATTGTAATGACTATTTTACCCTTGAATTTATAAAAATTGCATTATTTGTCCCGAGTATATAAATAACCCCATTAATCTTTTTAACTCATTCTAACACACACAAACAACTAACCCCGTAACCCTACATCCCTCCCCCTCTCTGGTTGCCGCCATCTAACCTCATGATTCCGGCGCCGCCACCCTCTATACTCTGGCGTCTCCTTCGGTTCTTGGTTTAAAGGTAATAACAATGACCAATCTTGATTGAATCATAACTATGCTATATAAAGATTGGCTTGCGTCAAAGGCTTTATTGTATGATTAAGATTCATGTTATATTTCTTGTATGTGAAGTAGATCCCGATTTCAAGATCTACATATGCCATTACTAAAGTTTGTGTGATTATTAATCCTAAAACTCTGTTTAGGGTCAAACATCTGAATGGTTGACTTTAAAATTGCACAATCCTAACCCTTGTATTGATGATTGGGTTGGAGTATTCTCGCCTGCTTTTATTTTTGTCAATTAAAATGATTTGATGACCTCTTTTATTTTTTCAAAGAAAAATCAAACACCCCTTGTATGTGGAATTAGTGGTGATAAAGACCTTAGCTTTTTGAGTTTCTTTGTGATCATGTAGAGATATGTTAGCATGTTGATGAAGAGCTAGCAGCAGGTGCTGGTTGCTCTGTGAACTTGAAGATGATGATGAAGAGCTAGTAGGATCTTGGTTGTTGTATTAACTGTTGGTGAGCGGATTGGGGACACATTTATTTCATGGTAGGAACTCAAATTAGATAGTCTAACATATGGCGCATGATAAAGTTTAAGTTTTTCTCTTTGTATATTTTTCTCATTCTCGTTATTTACTTGTGAAGGGTCCCGATGTACGTTGAAGTAAAGTTGGCATTTTACATATACTTGTGGTACCCCAAAACAAAGGTAAATATCTCTTGTTTCAGATTGAATTGATATTGGTATACTATACGATCGAACCGGATTTTTATCCGTTCAGTTTTCATCGTAGATGTTTGTTTATCTTTGCTGTTATGCTTCAATCATTTCAGGGGTTTTAAGTCTTATCTGGTTTCAAAGAAAAAATATATATTTTTGAATTCTGTCAGATTTTCCTTAACAATTTAGACAAGTTTTACATGAGATAAAAATTTGTAAAAATAAAAATAGTGAGTTCAAGAGCTTATTTATCTTGGGTCAAAAGAGAAAAAATCAAAAAATTGTTTTAGTGGGTTTGCTAATGGGTTAAAGTGGGTGGGTTCACAACTCACCGCTCGTGCATAGGTTTTATTCTCAAAAGAAGTAATTCTCGACTTATTAACAAGTCAGAAATGTTTTATTCAGCAATCTATTGGGGGCAAAAGTAAGTTGGGTTGGTGGACCCCTTAAGCTCAGAAGTTTAGAAGCCATCTCCCCCTCTAGCTTATCCATAATAAGCTCAAAAGTACCCTCCTTGGCCTGTTTGGCTGCTATCCCACACCAGCTTAGTGTTATTTGTTTTAGTGCTTACTAGACTTAAGTTTGCTTATTTAGATACTTTAGGATCCCATAGGTTAAATACTTTTGAATTCTGTCAGATTTTCCTTAATAGTTTAGACAAGTTTTAGATGAGATATATTTACAAGGCATGGTGCACATATATTTACAAGGTGCACATATATTTACAAGGCATGTTGTAGCTTGAAATAGTGCTTGGCTTAGGTTGATTTGTAAAAATTGCAGCAATACTTGAAAAGTTAATAAAATGTGAACAAAATCTATCAAATCCCTTTAAAAAGGTTTTAGGTTATATCGATTTGTAAAATTCAAAGACCTCATTTGTTTTGGTATAAATTCGGAGGATAACGAGCTTATTCAAGATGGGAGAGAAAAGGATTGATGCAAATCTAGATAACCATGTAGAACTTGTTAAACGCCATCAAATCACCGATTTAAAGAAAGGGTGTTGTTGTTTGGTAGCGAGAGGATATTATCTAAAAGGAGTCGGTGTATTACTCAATCTAGCTCTTATACAATTCGGTCTAAATTTCTTGATAAAAAGGCTACACATTGTTACATACCTTCTTCATGGAAAAGGATATCATGGCAAAGTGCACAATTAGCGTAATTCGACGAAGCACTTTACAAGGTAACAGTGAAGGAAATGATAAGTATCTACACCGAACAACCGATGCGCGCTTATCATATGGGTGAGTGGATTGAACAATACAATTACCGTTAAAATATGTCGCATTTTCTTCATGCTTTCAGAAGAAGCCGGTTCACATGGTCGTGACAGCGGGTGCGATAAGATAAATGTCATGTCGCTATCTCATGCTTCTAGCTAAACATAAGGGACGTTTTGAACATATGTTTTTATTTGTTTTGTTTTTGATTTGTAAAGATAGTTGTACAAAAACCCGCTCATGTTTTAAATGATGTTTTGATTTTGATTTGTTTTATAGTTATGGAATCCGTTATGGAATCCCTTATGTGAATTGATGTAATTGTTGTAAGGGATGATGGACGCAATTTTTTTCAAACGACAGGGACTATTTATGTAATTTAGCCTAGGGACGATGGATGCAATTTTCGCAAACCCACAGGGACCATTTATGTAATTTGAAAGGGTAAAATGGTCATAATACTCAATTGAAGACAAACATGTCAAGTTTAGTGTCTAAAAGAGCTATTTTTTTTGTTCGCTACATCGAACTGACATTTGTGACAAGTATGATGCTTTAATAAGTTATTAGCCCTAAAGCTTAATAACAGTAATTGCATATATACCCAAGTTGAAATCATAATTGCATATATATGATTCCAAAAGACTAAAAATAGCATATATGTTTAAATAATTAAATGAGAATGTCTAACCAATGGGCATTGGTTAAGATTTGTCTTTTTATGGTTTTTAATTACATAAATGGTCCTTGTAGTTGACACAACATTGCATATTTAGACGGGGACCCACATAAATAGTTATTAAAAATCACAAAAAGACAAATTTTAACCAATGCCCTTAAGTCACTAGTTAGACATTCCCTAATTAAATTATGTATTAATAAATCTCATTTATTCTAAATAGTCCATTATACTTCTTTTTTTTTTTCTTCTAAAACTCATCATCGTCCATTTTCCTATGTTCTCTCACATAAGTAACTCCATAATTTTTCTATCAACCTTAAGTATTTTTTTTGTGTTTGCAATTAGCAAGAATTATTTATTTTAGGGGTATATCCCTTTAAAACTTAATAATTATATCGCATATATACCCAAGTTGAAATCATAATTGCATATATATTATTTCAAATAATTAAAAATAGCCTATATGTATAAATAATTAAATTATGTATCAATAAATCTCATTTAAAATACAATAGCCTATATATTCTCACTTTTTTGTTTTACTAATGAGTAATGACTCCTTTACTTTGATTTTAGGTGGATCAAACTCCTGTCCGGGACACATACTACCATTTTTTTTTTTTTTTTTTTTTTTTTTACAGAATAGAATATATATAAAATGATGCACTCAAAAGATCATACTATTTTATTTTATTTTATTTTATTTTATTTAGTGACAGTTAATTTGTTTTTCCTCAATGACACTTTTTCCGGATTTGACTAATAAAAATATTCATCTAGTGAACGATGTCTAAATTTGGTGTTTTTGTAATTGTATTTCTCAGGTAGAAACGTACCGTAGAAGGTGAATGTACTGCGTGGTAGGAGCATATCCTCTGCGTTGCATGACATCATAAGAAGTCTATTTCTTGGAGCATCAATCTTATAATGCGACAATAACCTCTTTGGTGGCATATTAAAAACACCTGCGTACAAGCATCTCTAACAATATTACTATTATTTAATATACACTTGATTTGTCACTTATATATATTTTATGTAAATAGTTATATAGCAACATATAATTTATGATAATAATATGAGAAAAAGAAAAAAAAAAATAATAATAAATAACAAAAAAAAACAAAACAAAAAACACGTAATGATGCTTTACTCAAGCAAATCAATATAAAATTGATTTATACGCATGCTTATCAAATTTAATAAAAAAATTTGGCATGTGAAATCGTTATATATTATGCATAATGCATGTATAGTATAGAATTGTAAGATGCTCTTTTTATATTAAAAAAATAAAAGGCTTAATGATAACTCATAATTTACTCTAATAATTACTAATTAATAATATGAATATTCATACCAGATAGTATTGGCTTCAATATGCCTGCAGCAAGATCTAACAAGTCCACACCACCAACCTTCTCATCACACTCTTTAGTCGATGGCGTCGATGACCCATTATCGACACTATCGATCAAATCGAACTTTCCAAGGGTATCCAACGATGAAGATTCGATCTCGTAAGGGGCCCCACCTTCCCACAAACAAAACAACTTATCGCCCCAACTTAAAACACTAGTATTAGCAACATTCTTCATAACTTTAGTATTCCCAATCTTTTTCCCATTCTTAAGTACTGAAAACGGGCCACGATGAGTGAACCGCCACTCACCGGTTTTATGGTCATGTTCTTCCACTTGAGCCTCGGTCTTAATGTATCTAGCCATGAAGGTGACTTCATTTTTGGCCCCATTAATCGTGAACGCTCTAAGATAGCCATGACCATCTAGAGGGTGCACGGTTGAGCCATGATCATCCTTAAATAATCCTGGTCCCGTTAGATAATATGTTCCTAGTGGAAAATCTAACGGGATGGAACCTTCAACAATACGTAAGGTAATGGGATTAGCCGTTTCTGTACGTTGGGAAACGAACAGAAACTGGTAATCCCAGTAAGCTGTTATTTTTTCATCTTGTGTTGAACTTGATACTTCTTGACTAGGTACTCTAGCTATGGAAATATCACCGCGAGTTTGATCAGGAAATGAGATTGCATGAACCGGCAGTAGGTGTTTAATAACCGGGGACGACACTTTCAATGGACTGAAATTGAATGCTTTGGCCTGCATTTTGTCGAAGTTGGTGGTGACAATTTCAAATATAATAACTTAGTAGGAATGGTGCTAGATTTATATATAGAAAGACATCATGGACGAGTGTTTTAGGAATTGACATTTATACCCTTGAATGTCTGGTTTAATTAGAAATTATTAATAAAGTAAGTATTTCTTAATATAGCAAGTTACATATGACTCTAGTAACCAATTGAAGACTTGAAGTCCTAGTAAAAACCATGATAACTAGTCCTAATATTTCTTAATATAACAACTAATCTCTTGTTTGTGAGAAGCTAGGAAAACAACCCCGAAATAGCAATTTCAGTTACATATAGCTGAGGACGACTTTGAAATTGAGCCCTACAAACATTTTCACAATCTTTTGAAATATTGTTATAGTAATAAATATTTGTCACATTCTAAAATCATTAATCTTACTCTTTATGAAACCACTCATTCCTTTGTTTGCAAATCCGCCATTAACCCTTATGGGGTATATATTGGCGGAAATCTTTTTCTCCGCAAATCCATTAATACCCTTTAAGAGGTATGTAGTGGCGGATATGTGACGTATTAAGTTTGGTCGATAACTCCTACGAAGTCCTTGCGACATATGAATATCCTATGCATTTACGACAGTTATACGTGTATAAATTCTAAAAAAAACAAATATGTCGCTAATTTTTGACAGCTTTGTGACGTCTTTCCGACACTAGTCACTAGGAAACTCTTAAGTAACCCGTCCTTACACGGGCTCATATTGTGTGAGAAAATTGTTGGTGTTCAACCAGTAATTTCGTATGGAAAATGTTGGTTAGGGCAAGATATTTATGTTATTAATATAATTATATAAGTTATCATTTTTTTAGACAAGTGATTTGCATACTCATCAAAACACTCTTTTCATTTATAAATAAATTGTACAAAACTCATATTGTGCATTATCCACTTGTACTGTGGAGTGAGCTGATCAATAAATGGAGTGTACGGATCGATTCTTTTTTTTTTTAATTGTCCAACCTTCTTACACCGGGGAGGAAGTTTAGGAAAGAAAGTCACCTGACAATTCCGTTTCCATTTCTTTCACGTCACTTAGAATACACGGAACCCAAACAATGAGGTCAACCAGTTAGTTGCTTGATCACTTTGAAAAAACATAAAACCAAAGTTTAACCCAAAAAGTTAAAACAATGAAATCGTAAAATAAAACCAACAAAAACCTATGAGTTTTTATTTGAAGGAAATGCATAAACCAAACTTTGTTTGGTTTAAGATTTGGTTTTACCAATAACTACATCAAACTGCTCAATGCTCATCCTATGTTTCTTAATGTACGTATTTCTATTAATAGTAGGTTATTGTTGGTGGCCAAATTGAGTTTTATGTGAATCTTTGCAAATTGTTTTTGCTTGTACTCAATCATCACTAGGTGGACACTAGGAAGCGTTTGTTGGCTAATAAGATGACAACTTTTTTTCTTTAGTCCTTCTTGCAAATTTGAGCATTAGCCATTGTTGCTTATAATATTATATATTTTGTAGATCAAAGTTATATTATATTTCTACTGATGAAATCAGTTATAGTTGAATTACACCATAAAATGTTACGGAGTATAATTGTTAGATGATGCAATGCTCGTAACTATTTAATTTTGCGAACTTTGACATATATCCTCCGAAAACGCAAAATGCATATATATCCAAAGACGATAAAAATCATCAGTCTTATGTGGATAAAAAACTTATACAGGATATATATGCAATTATTATATATATGCATTTTTGCCTTATAAAACTATTTAATTTAATGCACATATATTTTGATAATCTAAAACTTGATAGGATTATAAGCTCATAATTGGGTTTGGGCTAACTAATCTGTTGTTTAATACTTCCTTGTAGTTTAAGCGGTAAAATCGCGAAAGGTTTGATTAAAGTAAAAAACACTCAAATTATTAAAAATAAAGCTAAATCCAAATAGCAAGCGATTAACGAGTTGGGTTAGCGTCTACTATTGTTGGGTTAGCATCAACTATTGTTGATCGAGGTTTTTTTTCGTTTTTTAGTTGATTCAGATCAGAAATTTGCACTGATAACAAAAGTGAAAACGTTTTGATATGAATCGCAGTGGCCGGATACAAGTTATTGTTGAAACAGTGGCCCGCGGCTAGGGTTCGAGAAGAGAGATAGCTAGAAAGATTTAACGGAATCACATAGAGGTAGCCGCTCATGTTGACCGACCTAGGTGTAAGGTTGAGATCCAATTTTGGTGGACCATAAATTCAAGATCGTGTTTAGATCACCAAAATATTGTCTAATAGTTATACTTTAAAGGTAAAATGATAAAAAAAAAAAAAAAAAAAGGTATTATACTTGACCTCATTTATTTTTTTTCCTTGTGGGTATTATATTTTCAAATTCATCATCTTTGGGTATTTTTGAAATTTTGGACATTTTCGCCTCTTACTTAATAGATTTTTTTTTCCGGGCGAAATGTCACATAAGACCGAAAGAGGATGAATTTGAAAGTATAGACCTACAAAAGTAAAATTTTGTTCACACCCACAAAAGAAACGATGACAACTATGATAGTTTTTTTTTTTTTTTTTTTTGCCTACTTTAAACAAAGAGAGCTAGCTCTTATGGCTTTTAGAAGAATCTTATACTAATCCTATAATCTTGTTTGATTATTTCCATTCTATGGATGTGTTTAGCGATGTTGGCCACCGTATGAAACATCTCTTAGCATAGAGTAAAAAGCATATTGTAACAAGCACAAACCAGTTGTATTCTATTATCAATATCCTAATAAGTTGTTTCTGGCCATCTTCATTTTGGACGGACATTTCTTGTCACGGTGTTTTTATGTTTCATGCTATGCAAATGTTCAGCAAGTTAGCATAACTTTGCCGGGAATGAATCATAATCTCAGCATAGATCAAGTTTCAATCATTGATGCAATATATAACAAGGAAAACCAGACTACATCTTTTTTTTTTTAACGGCAATTTTATAGAAAAAAAACAAAACTAGCAAGAAGCTAGTAATTACAAAGAGACAAGATGAGGGTTTTAAGCCACCATCCCAACCGAACGAGCTTACATCTATAACGAGACCAAATGAAAGACTTAGAAACTACATCTTCAAATAACAACCCTTCGTGGAACCTTTGACTCAAAATGATCTTGTTACGATACAACCATAAAAGCCACCACATTACATAAAAGACACCTTCAAGAATCTGTTTATGCTTGGTCGGGAGATGCAGATTCACCAGCCAATTCCTCCAATCTTCATATGTTGAGCACTCAACGAAAGAAACATCCCACCAGTGAGTAATTTTATTCGCAATCTGTCGAACCAAGCTACATGTAAAGAACAAATGATCGACAGACTCCGCCCCATTCGCACATATCGGACACATAATAGATTCAAGGGCAAATAACCTATTTACGCATCATACTTGTCACAAATGTCAGTTCGACGTAGCAAACAAAAAAAATAGCTCTTCTGAACATTAAACTTGAAAATCTTGTCTTCAATTGAGTAATAAAGATAAAATACAAAATTGTAATGACTATTTTACCCTTGAATTTATAAAAATTGTATTCTTTGTCCCAAGTATATAAGGACCCTTTATCTTTCTAACTCATTCTTCTGATAACACACACACAACTCATTCTTGTCTCTCCCTCACCTTAGCCGCCGGACGGAAAAACCACCCGCCGTCGCTTCACCACCGGCCACCACCCCTCACCACCTATACCAAAACAATCCTCTCCACTCCCTCTACCCGATCCACCACCACACGCGCCCAACACACCCCTGTATCCCATTCGAACCACCCCACGCGCCACATCTACACCACCACGACACCACCATCTTTTGACACCGCGAAGGAGAAAAGAAAGATGTGCATAAAGCAGTTGAGTTGGTTAAGTTTCTCGAATAAAAGGATATACAAATTGGGTTCGAGAGCTATGAGTTGGCTGTCGAGATGTGTTTAGAAACCAGTTTGTTTGTTTTAGCAGGGAAAGTTGTTTTGAGAATGACGAACAAAGGTTTTATACCGTATATAAAGGTGAGGCAGAAGGTATTTGAAGGGTTGAATTCTGTTGGTGAAGTGGACCTTGCCTACATTCTTAAAAGGTTTGTGTCAAAAGTCAATTTTTGTCAAAAATCTGTTTTCATCAATTTTCATAAGCCTTTTAAAGCCATTTGTAGTTGTCATAAAAATATTAAAAATTAAAAATCTTAATTTCAGCATCTGTTTTTGCTTATCCCAAAAGGAAAAAATTCAAAAAAATGTGTTGAAGAGCTAATAAAGGATATGGTATCAAAGTTTAGATTATCGCCTAGAAAAGAAATGGTGGTGAAGGTCTTAAGGGCAATGCGAGCAAACAAAGATGTGCATAAAGCAGTGGAGTTGGTTTAGGAGCTTATTTTTAGCTTATTTAGGACTCCTCTAGTGATTTTAGTGTAGTTAGATTATCATTCATTAGAGTTAGCTTATTTACCAGCTTTTGGATAGCGTTTAGGCCTCAAAGTCCCATTTTGCTCCCTGCTATACGATATTGGGTCCAAGCACTTTCTTGTGACTTATTTTTTACTGTTGTCGGGACACCCTATTGCCCCATTTTGTGTTTTTGGAATCTTTGTAGTGTAATCTAGATTAGTGTTGGCTTATTGAGTAGTTTAGAGCTTATTAGAGGCCTTAATTTTAAGCCAATATTCCTCCTTAGTCTGCTGTTTGCAACAGCAGGCCTCAGTGGTTTAGTAGTGAT
The DNA here is from genome assembly GCA_022545495.1 of Chrysanthemum lavandulifolium. Classification (NCBI taxonomy): domain Eukaryota; kingdom Viridiplantae; phylum Streptophyta; class Magnoliopsida; order Asterales; family Asteraceae; genus Chrysanthemum; species Chrysanthemum lavandulifolium. The sequence continues at coordinate 157,805,691 of CM040240.1, forward strand.
TTTAGGCTTTTCAATTCAGCCATTTAGGACATCTTCCAGCTTATTAGGTATAAGGTCAGGGTAGAAATACATAAGGTAGCTTGTTCGACCCATTAGTTAACTTATTGGTAGCTTAGTTGAACTTAAAACAAAGGCTGCTCGACTTCCTGAAGAGAAAGAACAGATGTTGGAACGCTGAATGGAAAGGATTAAGTCTGTAGAACTTGATCTTGATAAAACCAAGAATGTAAGCTGCTTTTTACATCATTATAAACTAAGATTAGCAAATTGGGTGGGTTGGGTTATGGGTCATCTTTTACGGGTCGGGTTGACTTAAAAAAATATTAGGATGTTTATGCATTACAAGTAGGCTCTGAGTGTCAAAAAAAAAAAAAAAAGTATGCTCTGAGTGACTTTTGACCTGTGTGACATGGTCAACCCGTTTCCTTTTAAAGTTGTTTCATATATTAGTCTTTCCCGATAAGAGATAAATGAGTTAGAATTGTCTTATGAACCTTTTTCGATGATTGCTATTACTATTTCTTAAATTGACTTTAACTAAAACACAGGTACTGCATGCCACTATGGTTAGGCAACTTGAGATCTCAGAATTGATGGACAAACTGCAGCAAGTAAAGGATGATGGACTTCAAAAGTCAGACTTTTACAGTAGTACTTATTATATTTCACAGTTTGTATTGTTAGAAGTAGTTTATGAAAGAAATATGTTCGGTTGATGAAATGTACTAAATATGTTCAGTTGATGAAATGTACTAAACAAAGAAATATGTTCAGTTGAAGAAATATGTTTTCATTTGATGTAACTAGTTTTATGTTTTTGATTTGTTTTTTTTTTTTGTTATGGAATCCGTTATGTAAAGGATGATGGACGCAATTTTTTTCAAACGACAGGGACTATTTATGTAATTTAGCCTAGGGACGATGGATGCAATTTTCTTAAACCCACAGGGACCATTTATGTAATTTGGAAGGGTAAAATGGTCAGAATACTCAATTGAAGACAAGATTTTCAAGTTTAATGTTCAGAAGAGCTATTTTTTTTGTTCGCTACGTCGAACTGACATTTGTGACAAGTATGATGCGTTAATAGGTTATTTGCCCTAGATTCAATGTCAATCCCGCGACGAGAAATATTAAATCTTGTCGGAAGCGAATCGATCTTAACTTTCCAAGCATGCACATTCACCTTAATAGGAATAGATTTTATCCACTTTCGTCTTGGTTGTAACGTCGGAAGTCTTTTATCATCAATCACCTTCCTTATAAACAACAGAGAACTCACGGAGCTTTCCAAAGACCACGTCCATCCGTCGGACATCGGTGCTAAAGTAACATCATAAACTTGACTTGATAAAGCTTCATATTGAATCTGTTCATGCCCCGTGGTTTACTACGAAACGAAGAATCCAAGCTAGTATGTGCCAACTTGAACCAACAGTTACCAATTTACAAGTTTCAAGAGCGTATATCGCGGGTAAAGCTCTTTAAGGACATGATCTCCTATCCACTTATCCTCCCGAATGCAACCTTATCTCCATTACCCGACAATGCGCAAAAATCAAAAATCAATACCATTTTTTTCAAAACAATAATTTCGTTTACTATAGTTATCCAACAAGACTGAGTTCCAGCTTTCACATGCTTCCCCACTACCCCGTCCTCCCCATGAATTGCCTTAATAACCCTCGCCCATAGAGATGTATTATGGTTATAAAATCTCCACACCCATTTACACATTAATCCTCTATTCAAAGCATGTAGACTTGAAACGCCAAGACCCCCTTGGTATGCATATTCCCTTGGTAATTCCAAACCTAAATCCAATCATATACTTCAAGATTGACACATATGACACATTATCCAAAACTAATTTGGTTACCCCATGTTTGCGGCGGGTTCTCTGAAATCAAATTTTTGGTGAGCAATATTTTCCGATCACATGTTTTTTATGATAATGATTTTACGTATGCCGAGAATTTTAAAACATAAGTTTATCACACACTATTTCATTTTGAAAAGTCAAGTGTACATGTAGATCACGATTCAGTGGCGATACCAAAATGGTAATAAGTAGGATTATGTGATTGTGATGATTGACAGTGAAATGTACTTGCTAATGAGTAGATATTGTGTAATATTCGTCATAAAAATTATTTAACGTGTAAACATAGAATATCTTTGCACCTTATATGTTTACACGTTTTTAAACTATATAAATCTTCTGAAAATCTTCATACTTTTCACATGTATGATTTTTTCAATCAAATTTATTAGTAAAATAATTAGATTTTCACTAAACTTGTACTAAAATACACAAATGGATGATAAATGTTTTTTGAATATGCAATTTTCAAAAAATTTAAATGTTCACAATCAAACAAAAATTTGGCATTAAACTTACATTAATGAATAATTTAAATAATTGCGTGTAAAAGAATTATTATTTAATATATTATTTAAAACATTAATCATTTTTGTATGTTGCATAATAATATGTATTTCTTACAATATAAGTCATTTAATGAAAGAAAATAGTTTCCTCCATTATATGTAGTGTATTTGAAATTCAAAACATTTTTAATATCCCCCTAAAACTCCTCATTTTTTATTTTTTTTTCTCCCCAAAATTCACCCGCCCTCATTTTATTTACTTGCCCATACACACAGGCAAACACATTCAATAAATTTTGTCGGCCGCTATGCGGCGGATGCCATGAAAATGTAAAACTAGATATCGTAAGATAGCTTTTGAGGATATGAAAAGTAGTTTAGAGTATTTTTAAAGCGTTTTGGTAGATGAATCAAACTGAGTATCATACTTTATGATACATTTGCTCTACTATTTATTAAAATCCAATCAGATTACACCAAGAATACCCCAAGTACGTGAACTTTTGCATATGTTGGCATTGCTTTGCACCGGTTTTTATTGGCCAAGGGGCTGGGGGTACAAGAACGCAATTTACCTGCACAAGTGTTCGTAAATGAATTCATAATAAAAGTCAATGAGACAATTATAATTCTGACATCATGAACCATTTCGGCCTTGAAGTGCTCTAGGCACATCTAGTGACCTCATCGGACTACTTATACGTAGAATGTTTAATAAATCAAATTCAAATGTCTTTTACTAAAGCAACACAGAAAAACAATTCTAATAGTTTAGGTCATTTTAAACATTAGTATGTGGTAGGCCATCTATTGCACCTTCAATTGCAACTAGCTTGATGGACATGATCAGTAAGTTCTTGTTTGCTAATTCCAGAACACAAGTGTTTGTGTTTCTTTCTTCTGAGCACTTCTCTGGATCAATAATTTATACATGTATAGTTGTATACACATACATACACACGTGCACCTGTGTGTATGTGATTTTGGACCAGGGACGGAGCAGCGGTATATGGAACACACATGGATTTCATTCTATAGTGTGAGATTTTATGAAATTTATTTTAAGGTTTCCTAATTGTTTAAAAGTGTAACAAGTACAAAATAATTGTGTTACGAGTCTTTGCTTAGTTAACTCCTTTATATCTAGTAAAACATAATTAATATAAAACGAAATAAACGAAACAAAACGATAGTTGTTGATATTTTAATAAGAAAGAGAGACGGATTATAAAATTCTGCACTATAAAAATAATGATGATTAAGAGTTTGATGCCAAGGAGTAGTGTTGCCATGTTGGTGTGTTGATACCATCAACAAAGTGACAAAAGGGTCCACTTATTCCTCACCTTTGTACCATCTAATGAGGAAACCTCATTATTAAAATCTCTGACGCTAATAGGACAATTCCTACAACCCCGCCAACTATGAATATGTTACTCCGTTAAGTGATCGAGCCATATTTAAACTCATTTAGGCTACCCACAATAAGATAGGTTGGGTGAGGGTTGGAGTAGGTTGGAGGAGGTTGCCCTTATTGTGGAGATGGGGGTTGGAGTGGGTCGGATGAGATGAGGGTTGAGTATTCAACCGTTATTCACACTCGGTCACATGTCACATTCAAACAAAAAAAATAGACTCTCCCTTCTCTCTTTTTTTAATTTAATTAGTTTAGAAATAAAAAAATAAGTGTAGATGCAGGTAGACGAAGAAGACGACGACTAGTTCTTTCTCCTTTTTTCTTTTTTAATTTTTATAAATAGCTAATTTACAATTTTGGCCCTTAGAGTTTGATTTAATTGTCATTTTATTTATACTTAACTAATAATAATAACTAATAAGTTACATTAAGAACCATGTTAAGCCCTGAAAGTTTGTTTTGATTTATTTAAATTATTATGTAATGTTTTTTTTATTATTAATAAAACTTTAATTTTATTGTTAAAAAAATAGATGTCGATTAAATTACATGTATGCAAAAGGCCGATCATAGGTTGCGAGGAGAGAGAAAGGCGTGTGGCGGAAAAAATGAAGGTTGTTGAAGGTTATTCTGGGGTAGCCTTACCAAATTCTGATTGATTGCATCGTATCACATACGACAATATAAAAGTTACATACAAGTTAATGGGAAAATAGTTAATTTCAAAAGTGGTATGTATAGTGCATCGAGTTTAAATGAAATAGTTTTAAACTTTTTTTAACAGATGCTCTTCATGTGGTCGTCACCCTTGGTCCCTTGACCAATATTTTCGTTAGTTTGACCGTTAAAATAACAGTAAATGACATAAATACCATTAAAAGTAATGTCCTTGTGGTTTGTGGGGTATAACGTATTTAGTCCATAATTTTTTTATTACGTTTTCGTTTGTTTTTATACGTTTTTAACCATTTTTTACGTTTTCGTCTGTTTTATACGTTTTCGTTCATTTTTATACGTTTTCTTCCATATTTATTGATAAGGATTTAAAACATACGTTTTTAGGGGGTCATTTTAGCCTTAAATCGTTACATTTTATATCCGTTACTGCTTAAAATTTAAATGATGAATGGGTGACTTTTGAATACCTTCCATCTTCCTTTGTTGTCATGGCAGGGGTAGCATTGTTCATGTCCGTTCGTGTAACTTTAATCAGAAAAATGAATGGAAACGAACGTTAAAAAAGGTATGAATTTCTTGCTCATGTTCATTTATTAAGAAATGAGTTTGTTCAAATTCATTTATTTTCGTTCATTTTAGACATTAAACAAACGAACATAATTGAACGTATAAAAACAAGCATAAACTATAAAAAAAATTATTTAGGCATAATGTTGTGTTTTATAAGTATTGTATTTTCCGAAGTAAACAAATATTAATAAGTATATAATAAAATAATATGGTATGCGAACATGCAAATAAATGAACATAAACAAACATTAACGATTGCATAAGCAGGCGTTCATAATCATAAATGAATGGTCGTGACTTTTGTTTATGTTCGATTCATTTAACTAACGAGCGTAAAATGTTACTCATGTTCGTTCATTTAATAAATAAACAAACATTTTCTTGTATGTACAAGTGAGTCCTTTGTTGTCATGGCGGGGTAGCCTTGTTCATGTCCGTTCGTGTAACTTTATGCGGACAAGGGACTCACTACCACTCACCTTTATGCGGACAAGGACTACTTCCACTCACCTTAACTCGCATTTTTAATAAAAACACATCTGAGACCCATACAAACTAAATGGTAATATATATGTGCACATTTATCAACTAGGTGAACCACTCACCTTAATTTGCCTTGATTCAAGTGCCTAACGCGTGAGTGGCTTGGGTGTGCATGGTGGTCACTCGTGAGTGGAGGTAAGGTGAGTGAGTCACTCCTCCCTTGCCTTCCAGTCTAAGTTTTGACATAAGAGAAATGAATGATCATGAGTGGGCAAGAAGACATGCACTTTATCAGAAATTTGAATAATGCATATGTATATCGTGGATGACCTATAAATTTGTTTCATTATATAAAGGGATTGATTTGCACTTTTCAAGATTTTGATTGAGACACTCTATTTTATGCATAATATAGTTATGCGTGTTTTACAATATGCAATGTAGTGTCTCAATCAAAAAAGAAGTGTTCAAATCACCTCCTTTATATAAATGGATGGATTCAACATCCAATATTTTCTCGTATAGCTAAAACACCATATATCTAGTCACACCTAAAGGGGCGTTTGGTATACCACTTTGGAGTGGGTTTTGATTTGATTTGACACTTAGTAATTGTTTGATTGAAATCTAGGTATTAGGATTTGGGAGTCAATACCATAATAGATGGGTTGTGTAAAAGTAAAGGAGTATGGTAGGTTTTGTCAAAATTGGTGGGATCCACTCCTTTTTCTCTTTGTCTCATTCTATTTTTTCTATTTTTTAGCATTATATATATATAGTTTTAAATTAAAATTCATTTACTTTTTTATAAATTAATTGTTAGTAATTAAATATATTATTTTCTCTCTCATACATCAAATCCAAATCGAAATCGTAAACCAAATTTAAATTCAAATCCAAATCTTAATCCTAAAACCATCTACAAACCAAACAGACCCTAAATTTGATGCAAAACGCACCAGGTTTCTATGCTCTTGAACAAACTGAGTAAAAAAAAATACCATGCCTATTTATATATGATATAATGGGAGGGCGCCTATCTAAACCATTGTATTTTATTCTTCCGGTTTTTTATTCTCCGTTTTGGCCGATGAAAAATAGGCTTCGATTATTGACCCATGAGGCTGTGTTTTTAGCCTCATATTTAAACTACAGATTTCCTTTACCAATCTTGGTATTTACGCTTGGTTGTTGACGTGTCTCATCAAAACACTACACACGCGAGATCTTATCACCACCGACCGACAACTAATGATAGTATTTGTCGGTTCATAGATCTCATCAGTTCTGGATGTGGGTATTGTTCTCTAATTTGTTGAAAGGTTTGATTTTGGTTATTAATCAAGATTGGGGTTCAGGTATGCAAATTTTTTCGATCTTTGTTATCTTGATTATGTATATGGGGTTTAAATATTTAGATCTTTTTTATACAAAAAAAAAAGATAAAAAACATTGATGGAAGATAATACAAACCTAGCTTAGCTTCAAGTTTAAATCGATGATTTGGGTTTGTTCTAGGAGGACATATGGATTGATATAATAAAGGTTTTGGTGGGATATTCAACTTGGTAGCTAATGAAGAAGTTGACGAATTTGTGATTTTAGCAGCCATTGTTTGTTGCATTTTTGAAATGGCAGTTGTGTTTTCTTGGTATATCTATTGTTTTTTTTGGGTATGAAAGTAGTGGCAGTGAAGCTTTGTAGCTTATTGCTTTTTTTTTTTATCATTTTGTAACTACAATTTTTTTTCTTGGTGAAAAAGAAGTGACTTGGGTCTGGTGGGTTGACACGAATCTATGTTGGCACAAACTGATGTCAGTTGATATGTGATGCTATATACATGTCTGCTTGGATGATGCTTTTGAACAAAGTGTCATTGCAGCCACGTGCTGCTTATTACACCTTCAACTAGTTTCTATGAGCTGAAAATGATGGTAACATTGATTATAGGAGGTTGTGATAAATCTAAAAACGATCAATTAAAGGTATGATTGTTCGCGTCTTGGCATGGCATGGCAAATCATTAGGTTTGCAGCCATGCTGGATGTATCCACTTTCTTTGATTCTTACAATGATAATGATATTGATTATAGGGGGCTATGATGAATCTAAAAATGGTCGACTAAAGTTGTGATCGTTCGCTTCTTGGCTTGGCAAATCATTAGGTTTGCAGGCATGGTGAACGTATCTGGTTTTTTTGATTCTCGGCCTATCTGAGCCTAATAGACAAAAGGAAGCTTAATAAGGTTGTTTTCAGTGTTTCGCGCGTATTTGTGTAGATTCTTCTTGCGCTTAGCTTCTTTGCATTGTGGCAACGCATGCTTAATAAGGTTGCACCCATGGTGGATATATCTTTTGTCTCGAGTGTTTGCCTATCCGTGACTTCAAAAAAGGGCTGAATGTGAAAGTTGTAATGTATTTGGTGGGTTTCGGGCAATGCTGAGGCTATTTGCATTGTGGTAGGGCAAGCTTAATACGCTTGCAGCCATGGCGAATACATCCTTTTTGCAGCGCCTATCCTCATCTCATAAAAAAAAAGAAAAAAAAGGGAAAGTGAATTTCAAAAGGCTATTTTCCTTAACAAATGTATACGATAGGATCAACACAATGGGCTCAGAAAATGTTATATATGATATAATGGGAGGGTGCATGTCTAAACCATTGTATTTTATTCTCCCGGTTTTTTATTCTCCCGTTTGGGCTTCGATGAAAAATAGGCTTCGATTATTCAGCCCATGAGGCCTGTGTTTTTAGCCTCATATTTCGCTGGCCAGATTTCCTTTACCAATCTTGGTATTTTTGCTTGGTTGTTGACGTGTCTCATCAAAACGCTACACACGCAGATCGTGGATATGCAGATCGTGGTATTTCTGCTTGGTTGGCACGCTTTCACAATTATACATTACATTTGGTTTTAAGTGTGTGTTTGTTGTGGATATGTAGAAATACTAATAATTGTCGTTCTTTAATACCCTTTATTCAGTACCGATGATTATTGCTGTGTACCTGAACGTGGGTTAATCAAAGGTGGTGCCAACTTCTTTTCTACACCTGCAATAACCACTTTGTGTCGCCACCGATTATGTTGGTCGAAATTCGCAGTCGATGATCATTCCTTGTTTTTTGGCATTTGTGTAAATCACCGATTATGTATGCCGATATAGTACGAGTAAATTGGTATCATTGTCGAGCCGAACCGCTCCCATAATGTGAATGCGGGTGGTAGTGATAGAGGCGTGTCAGAAAAGGTTTGATTTATTACTGCTTTGACTACGGGTCAGTTGGTTTCCACAACCGGAGCAGGCCGGGTTCTGTCAGCACTATATCAGATTCACTACAGGTAATACTTGAGGTTCCAAAGTTTAGCTGCAAAAGACGTTAGTTGTCAAATAGAGGTTAAAATGCAGTTAATGGAAGCTGTGAAATGTCAGTGAACAACGGTGACTTATTGTTAGTATATAGTTATTATTTTGATAATAGCTTTTGATAATAACTTATGGCGCAATCTTTAAGCTGTTTTGTGTCATGTCACAGGAGGAGCATCACGTGGGGGGAAGCAACTCATCCAATACTCGGCTGGAAAGAAACTGATGATATTGATAGTGAACAAAAACATACGCCATAATTGTGATTACTAATGTACCGTGTTCCATATATCAGGTGAGCCACAAAATTTATCAAAAAAAAATTTGTGAGTGTTACTTGATGTTTGTATGATTTAGTTGTAATTGTAAAGTTTTTGCATTAAAAAAATTTTATTTTTTTAGTTTATTAATAGCGGAAGGGATTTGCAGGTTGCGAGTGTTACTTGATCAATTGTGATGCTTTTGTTGCTGCGTATTGGAAACACGGTCGGAAAACATGAAATTAACGGTGAGTTTTTTTTTTTTTTTTTTTTTTTTTTTTTTTTTTTCTATAAAGCGTCACAATTTTGCTAACCTTTTTAAATCATTATTTCTTTTAGAAAAAGAATTGCACCCTAATTAGGAAACATTATAAACAAGTATATATTAATGTTTGTTTATGATGCATTGTGTTATATGATTAGTTAATTGCATATGGTCATGTTCTGTTTCAGATAATCAGTGGATGAAGGGTGACATCGTCTCGTATCTTGTCGGGGCTGCACGACATCGTGCTTGCAGCCATGGTGGGAGATGTGTGAAGTTTCTAAGTTTATAGCTATGTTGGGTTAATCCTTATTTTTATGTTTATATCGGCTTAAATCTGATACAATCTCTGTGGTCGAATATTGTATAGAGTCGAGGCGATGACGATACTTTTATGCATTTATATTATTGGTAAGTGTGGTTTATCAATTCCGTATCTTGGCAAAGCAGCACATCCAGCGTGGTTGCGACCATGGCGAGTCTTTGTACCGCTTCAATACTCATGATTACATTATCTCCTTATACCGATATCTTGGTACGGCAATGTGACTTGAATTAGGATTGCGACCATGGCGGTATTTTATGTCGGATTTAATAGTGCATATATGAGCCTTTTACAAAATTTAAAAAACATTTCCTAGAACGTTTAACTTAGTATTTCAAGCGGGAAGCTATACGTAGTTATTTGCAGATAGAATTAATTTCGTTAAATCATTTCTGGATCGTTTAGTTATACTACTATCTGGATTGGCTATTTAATTTTTCTTTGTTTTATTTCTTTTTGTTTAAAAATGGGTTGTCATCTTGATGTCTGATTTGCATTCTTAGTTACAGAAGCCTGAAGGCGGATCACACATCATTTAAAAATACAGATTCACACTTTTTTTTACTGAATGCATCATGCTTTTGGCCCATTCCCGTACATGACCCATTAAACGACACGAAAATGCATCAAAACACCCCGGCCGCATCGCGGCGGGTTCATATTACTTATTTAATGATATATATCAGCCATACTCAATATATAACAAGTTTCATGACTTGATAATGTCATGCATGCATAACTATAATTCCATATTAGCACGAAGTTTGGCAACATGGTTGGTCACCATCTATGTTGCGGAAGCGCGTCGGTCGCATCTCTATGAACGGAAATGTTTACGCACGAAAATGCTTGGAAACACTTGGAAGCGTGAAACATTTTTGAAAAATGGGAAACGTTCACATCTTTTGAAATGCCGGTGTTGGACAAGAAGCGCTGAAATATTCTTGGGTCATATTGAAGCCTTCGGGCAATATTTTAAACATAAAAAACATTTTTCAAATAATAAAACGACGCAGAAATTGTTGGTGTTCTCACCCCTCTCGTTTCTTCTTGAAGAACATGTATAACTAATCATTCTTTAGCAGGTCTAATCCTTTGCACTATTACAAATTTAGTTTAACTTTGTTAAATCTCATAAGGCACACCCTTTCGACAGTTTAAAAAGATGCCTGCAAATTCAATGTGAGGTGCATCTCTACACATGATCGTGTAGGAGAACAAAGCATATTCACTTAAGCGATGTAAATAAGACTATAAGTGTACATGCATATTAAAACTAAAATACACTTGTTTGTAGCTTTTTGATATTTTGTTTAAGAAAACTGTTTGTGAATCAAATATAAGAGTAATTGCAACTGTTGTTAAAAAATAAAATAGTGATGACAATATATAGATATTAAATTTTAATCTTTTGTAATTATTACATGTACCAGTTGTAATTTGGAATGTAGACGCTTTCATGGTTGACAAATCTTTTGCATCTAGTATTGAACTTTGATTAATGACATTTTGGTGATAACAACCTGATGATGGATGTTTGATGTTTATTTAATTTATTAATAAATATATATAGAATTATATAAATATACAAACATTTCTGGCCGTACCCGTTTCTTAAATTTTGGGATATTGGCGTTTCTAAGTACCCGTTTCCGTCCCCGACCCCGTTTCCATATCCGTCCCCGTGCAACATAGGTCACCATCTCAAATTGCTGACTAAACCGGGTAGGTTTGACAGTTTAGAGTTAAAAAACAAACAGACTTAATTAGAATGTCTACTTAACCATCTCAAACCGAAAAAATTTGGCCTCAAAAAGGATAAATTAAATCTCCACGATCAAATCTAGCTCCACGGCTTTGAAAATGTATCGGGCTCGATCAAGTGATTCAACAAAGCGATGGACCTTTTGAGCATCTTTTCAAGTGCGATGGCGGAACATTGTGTCAAGGTGAAGGTAATTTAGAACTTACCTAAGGGACTTAAAGTTGTTCATGTTATATATTCGTGTATTGCTAAAGAGACAAACACGATAATAACGAGATAAAGATGAAGTGTAGAAAATAGTACCCTAAACGGTTTGATTGTTTAGACCCGAAGAACACAAACAAAGAAAATGTTAAGGCCTATGAATCTCACAGTTTCCTTAAGACAGATTCTTCCTCTCCACGGTGTTTGAGAATCATGAACACCTATCTCACAGGATAAAACAACAAGGAATAACCCCTTTAGCACAAACGAGTTATTAAGGCGAACCAATATATTCCTTCCCTCTATTACGAATGAATACACACAATGAAGCAAGATAAACAAAGGGAGAGGATATTAATAGTATTTCTTGATGTGTTAGAAATGAGAATATAGCTCTCAAGATATATTGAAAGGAGTTTAAAAAAAACAATCGTATAATTAATCATATTAATGGCTCATTAACACAAAATTAATTCGGTCGTTCACTTAACCATACATTAACTTCATATTAATACCCATTATTGTATTTGATGATCATCAATTGTCATTCGGACCCACCATTTGACCAATTTTTCCAACAATCCCCCACATGAATGAAATTGATAACGGGAAACAAAATTTAACGACTCAATGTTGTAATAGAGTTTTGCAGTTGATATTTGCGTAGGATTGGTAGGTGTTACCCTTTGAACCTTCCCTCGTGAAGTATACTTAGCCTCCTAGCAACCAGTACAACTCGATGTCCTTGAAGCATACATTGTTTGTGGAGCGACAATATATATTCACACAAATGTCTCCTTGATACATTTTGGTTCTCATAGTTATGTTCGTTATGGTCATGAACATTATCCTTGTTCTATGCGAGCTTATAAAAATTGCGCCCCAACAATATCCTTCGAAGCGACCCTATATCTCTCTAACATAGGTAATTCTCCATTAATCATTAAAGGCCATATGCTTAACCTCATATTGTCAATATTATAGAATTGACTAGGAAGTTTACTAACTCCCTTAACTGAATGTGGAGTTTATATCTCCCACACATCGACCTTCGTTTATACAAGTAGGTTGTTCTATTGAACCCAGATATTGGGATCTCAAGTCAGTTGTGTTAGGTTTTCCTTCATATAAACATTTAAAGAGCTTTAGTCCCATTTCCTCTTTACGATTTGCTAACTAACTCTCACATTTAGAATTTTACAAGCGGATCCGCAATGTTATTCTATGACTTCACATTATCGATAGGGATAACTCATGTTGAGAGTAGTTGTCGTATCGACATGATATGTCTGTATACATTCAAGTTTCGTTCAACTCTTTAAATATATCATGCTCCAGGTAATTCTTAAGTATTCCAACTAGGCAAGAACTACACGTTTGTTGATGTCCTTTTGAGATCTAGCTAGGCCAGAATCCCCCGCATGAAATATATCTCAAGAATTTTGTAGAAAGGTTCTCCCTTTTAATGTATAAATCTCGTTTATAAGATTTTTTTTCTCACAAAAATATGACGTCACGAACATTTGTAATTTATCACTACACAAGTTTCAAGTGTATACACACCTTTTGAATGTTTTATGTTAAATATTTTACGTATCATAATTAACAGATTTCAAATCTAGCATGCTATAGACCAAGGAATCTAGCTTATGACAAAAGATGCATAATTATGATTACTCATAGCTTCATCTACTAACATTATTCTTTTAAACAAACCACCACCTTAAACTACATATGTTTTAGGAGGATCCCAGATATTTGTGTAAGTCCTACACTTACAACATGTCATTTGTATTCACTTGTGATTATATATATGTAATCACATTAATCTCTTATCATTATATGATTATCACAACTTACTTATTATGTGATTATAATCATATAGAATCAATGTGTAAATCATTTAACACATCAAAATATGTCCAATGTAAATAATGAACAATAGCTCACTTTGGATGACAATCACACCATTCAAGTTAGTTACATAAACTAACGTAATTTGTTTGTCATCTATATGTTTTTTTTTTCTCTTGACATTTCACAATGTCCTACACGGTTATGTTCAACATTTAGTCATTTATTAAATAATGACAAACCGTTAGATTATTAGCGATATGAGTTATAACAAGTCTTGACAATTATTCATCTTTCTAGAATAAAAAATAGTTTGATTATTCGTAACAATATTCACAACATCCAAACTTTCAATACTCGGTACAAATTCGAGCAACTCTCATGTTGCAAAATTAGTTTAATAGTGCCAAACAACATCGCACCAAACAACTTTAAATGTGCACTACACAATATTTTACTCTAAATAATACCAAAAAAAAGCATTGAACATCGCACAAAACATCACATAATTATGCATTAAAACAACCCAAAATTCAACACAAGAAAAATTAAACCTCTTACTGCTGTACCAACTGCGATCAAATGATTCTTTCGTTAGAAGTCAAGTTTAATGTGTTAGTTAATAATTGCAAAAAAAATTGGGTGCAAAACTCATTTGTTACTACGCGAATAACGCATTCTCCACGAGTGCGCAGCTGTGACAACAAATATTTTAGATTCCAAATAATACCAAAAAATTTATATTCCTCAAGAATGGGTTTAATCTCAACATTTAATAAAGAAACCAGTACTGGTTAGACAAACCAATATCATGACGAGATTTCAGCCAACATGCTTTAAACACTCTATAGTTCTATCATAATGTAATAATATCGAATTTCCGCTATAACAAATATCACAAACAGTATGTTTATCTCTATTCTTTACACAAGATTTTACAATATAACTATAGCTTTCCGTAAGATCATACCATCTAAACAAAATCAAAAGTATTGAGCAGATAATTGTTTTAAATGATAGTGTCAACATGATTACTCATAAGTTTCGTTTCATATTGTTTGACACAAATTAAGGCAGAAGGTGACGTGACACCTGTTTCAATTAATTCTTCATGTTATAATTACTTAATATGCATTAGAACTATATGAAGCAAGTTGAATTCATATACAAACTTGAAATCAAACAAGTTATTTCTCTTACTACGTAGATATTAGAAGGACCGCAAAGGCTCAAACCATTCACATATTTTCTCACTAACATGTTTGGTGTGTGGGAATGGGAATCAAGGAATGGTGTCCTTTCCAATACTGATGTTTGTTTAGTCTTAAATAATTATTGGAATGGAAATTATATACAAATAAATGATTGTACTAAAAGGGATTGAGTCGTAAAATAGTAATGTACTTTACAAAGTTTACCGTTTTGGTACGTGTATTTTTTTTAAGTTTTAGAATAGCAATATACTTTTTCAAGTGTCTCGTTTTGGTACGTGTACGTTTTTTAAGTTGTAAAATAGTAATGTACTTTTCATAAGTGTTTCAATTTGGTACGTCATACTTTTCATAAGTATTCTAATTTGGTACGCTATTTACGTACCAAATTGGAACACTTATGAAAAAATCATCATATTATCTGTTTAAAAAGACACATGTCAATTAGAACAATAGATGAAAGTATACTACGTAAAGTTGAGCGAAAAATAATACACGTCACAAAATGATCGTTTGAAAAATATATACTATTTAACGTACCAAAACATCTAAAAAGACACCAAAGAGGTGGGGTTTGATACTATGATTCCCGGGCCCAATGTCTATTATCAAACCGATACCAATTACTATTCTGAGTATCAAACTAAACGGCACCAATCATATCTCATTTATTGATAATCATCAATGCAATTAAATCACATAAATAACGAGTGATGGAAAACATTTAGTTTTCTTTGACAAAACAGTAGCCTTCTTTTTCTTTGACAATATATAATAAAATATATATTATTATTTTTCCTTGTTTCTAAGAAACCATAACAGTCGCATGTAATTGTCAACATTAACTTTCAATAGATACTTAGACAAAAAAACAAAAACCAAAGTTGTTTAGTATTTCCAGAAACATTTTACTTAGACATGTGCGAAAACATACTTATTTTGCTATTTCTAAAAAGAAAGAAAAAAAAAAATCCTCTAATAACAACGACACATAGTCTGTCTTAAGAATGTTATATACTAAGTGTATTTTTTCTACAAGAGACAAACACGATAATAACAAGATAAAGATACAGTGTAGAAAATAATACCGTAAACTTAGAGGTGTGAGAAATGTGGTAAGCAAAAGATAAATTTAAATGGTAATTTTTAGAAGATTTGGGCGCATTTAGGCATTTTTTTTTTGAAATGGGCACGTATATATTCATTGAAAACTTAAATGGTATGAAACGCGCACTTTTTCTCTCAATTGTTGAGCATTAATGATCGTTTAAAGATTTTTTATATAATATATTTATTTTGTTAATATAAATAAGATATTACGTTTAAGGAATTTATTTAGTTGTTTTAGGTCTTTTATTATGCGATTTGTATAACGTGTGCCCGTTTGGTAAGTGCCGTTTAGCCCGTGTCCGTTTAAGCCGCGTGCCATTCTAGCCCGTGTCCGTTTTAGCCGCGTGCGCCCGCTTTGCCACCTCACGCTTTTTCTAACATAATGATTTGTCATCTTCGTGGTCTTGAGAATCATTAATGTCTATCTATCATGATACATCGGCGGATAACCTCGTTATCACAAACAAGTTATCAAGGTGAACCAATATGTGTATTCCCTCTATTACGAATGAATACACACAATGAAGCAAGATAAACAAAGGGAGAGCATATGAATAATATTTCTTGGTGTAGTAGAAATGAGAATATAGCTATCAATTTATAGTGAAAGGAGATTAAGAAAAAGCCGTCAATAATTAATCATATTAATGGCTCATTAACATAAAATTAATCCGATCATTACATTTTTTTTATTTATTTTTTTCTTTTTTAGTAAAAGGTCTTTCATCTGATAAAATAAAAAGTGATTTTAAAAAATAAGCCCCAACCACTTCATTAACAACCCTCATTCCGGTCATTACATTTGACCATACATTAACTTCCGTATTAATACCTATTATTGTATTTGATGACCATTAATTGTCATTCAAACACATTTGACAAAATTTTCCAACAGTCGAAAGTCATTTAATGGACTCTATAAGGTTTAAACTTTAAACGGTACTCTATCGAATATTACTTGCTATATGCACCTATAGTAAACTATATGTACCTTTTCTTATACATATCAATTTATGTATATCGTAGCTTCAAAATTAAAAAATACTTGCAGAAAGTGATTGGTAAATATCAAGAAAAAAAGGTCATTCACTTGATCTTTCCAATTTATTATGCATCATGAAACTAGTAAGTTTAAATCAGGTCTCCCACAAAAAGAGGGAAGATATCTGCTTTAAGATAACAAACAAATCTGAATTTACTTATCCCATCACACTTCCAACACTTCAATGAACCCAAAAGAAACCAAAGAAGTATTTATTAAGCTATTTAAAAACAATTTCATGCTATTTCTTCTCTATACCAAACTTTCTCCAAGAACTGCCTAATTCATGCCTTATATATACACCCAAAACACCATTAACTTCTCACCACCAAACTTTAAGCTCCTCAAGGTGAAGTAGCAGCATTCCTCACAAAATTATCCATGTCGACAACTAGGCGTCTTCCAACTCCAGGAAAAGCAACTGTGTTGGCACTTGGTAAGGCTTTTCGAGCCAACTTATTCCACAAGATTGCTTGGTCGAAGGGTTTTCCGTGATACCAATTGTGCCGATTCTGCCATGAAAGAGAAGTTGGCACGCTTGTGTAAGAAAATTTTTCTAGTTAACTAAATGCACTTGTATATGCTGGTCACATTTATTCCTTTTCACGTACATGACTTTTAAAGATCTAAATCTACATATATCATTGTTTGCATGTGTATAACATTCAATTTATATACAGATATATTTTTTGCCAACTTTTGTAATACCTTTATATAATTAAATTTCCATTGTTTTCTTGCATTGGTAGGTAAAACAACTACTGTGAAAACCAGATACACGGTAATGTCGAAGGAAATCCTTGACAAATATCCAGAACTAGCACGAGAAGGCTCAGCAACTATCTCTCAAAGGCTCACTATAGCAAATCAAGCTGTAACGGAGATGGCAAAGAAGCTAGTTTAGCATGTTTCAAGCAATGGGAAGGTCTGCTGAAGACATCACTCATGTAGTCTATGTTTCCTCTAGTGAAATCCGGCTCCCAGGAGGTGATCTTTTCCTTGCTAGCGAGCTTGGACTAAGAAACGATGTTAATCGTGTAATGCTTTACTTTTTGGGATGCTATGGAGGTGTTACAGGCCTTCGAATTGCTAAAGACATCGCAGAAAACAACCCTGGAAGCCGAGTTTTGTTGACGACATCTGAGACCACCATTTTAGGGTTTAGACCACCAAACAAGTCCCGTCCATATGATTTGGTTGGTGCTGCACTTTTTGGAGATGGTGCTGCAGCTGCAATTATTGGAGCAGACCCAATCAGTGTTGAGTCCCCCTTCATGGAATTGAGCTATGCAGTTCAGCAGTTCCTCCCAGGGACTCAAAATGTGATTGATGGGAGGCTTACAGAGGAGGGTATCAACTTCAAGCTTGGACGGGACTTGCCTCAAAAGATCGATGATAACATTGAAGCATTTTGCAAGAAGTTGATGGAGAAAGCCGATAACTTGGAGGACTTTAACGATCTATTTTGGGCAGTACACCCTGGTGGTCCAGCGATACTGAACAGATTAGAGACTACCTTGAAGTTGAAAGGGAGAAGTTGGATTGTAGTAGGAGGGCTTTGATGGATTTTGGGAATGTGAGTAGTAACACTATAATTTACGTGATGGAGTATATGAGGATGAGTTGATGAACAAGAGAAATCAGAAGAATGGGGGCTTGCTTTGGCTTTTGGCCCTGGGATAACTTTTGAAGGCATTCTTCTTCGTAGCCTCAATTAAGTCGAAATGGAGAGACAACTCTATTTTAGGATTCAAGTATTACCAGCTAATAGTTCTTATTAGAATGTTTCTTGTTTAAATTCTACCATGTTTCGTGACAGGGTAGGATTCAAATATTTCCTTTCAAGTGTAATTCCTATATGTTGCAAAAAACATTAATATCCGAGTTTTAATTTTCGAAAGCTTTGTTCAAGTATCTTTATGGAAATTCAATCAAATGTTGTGCTCATGATTAGGATAACTAAGCACTGTATGAATATTGATATTCAGATTGTTAGACAATGAAACCCCGTAGGTATAACTTTATTATTCACCATTATTTATAATGGCAAAACCCTAGATGCCCTAAACCCACAAACCGGGCTTGTGCCTAATTATTCTCTAATACTCTCCCGCAGTTCGAGCGGCGAAATCGCGAAAGCTCGAACTGAAGTAAGAAACTAAAAAAGCAAAATAAAACAATAACCAAAATAAAACGGGATAATTCAAAGTATCCCAAACAGTCGTCTCGGGAATAAGAACCCCTAGATTCTACATCAACAAAAGTCGTCTCGTGAATAAGTACCCTAGATTCGACACCAACAAAAGTCGTCTCGGGAATTGATACCCTAGATTCGACACCAACGAAAGTCGTCTCGGGAATTGATACCCTGGATTCGACAACCAAAAAAACATACAATTTAAATAACTCTATTTTTTTATTATTATTAAATTTCTTTTTTTTTAAAAAAAAATCTAATACCACCACAAATAACATCCCACCAGCTTACAACCGATGATGATACTGTTTGGTCTTCATTAACACTTTTTGTGTTTCTTCACTTGTCCCCACCACAAACTCAACATAAAACAATATCTTTGTTTGACACAAATATGTGCCTCACGTGAGGAGATGATAATAGGTATTGAAGACAATATAATATTGAGGAATAGAAGTAAGACAGTATCAAGATTGATCGGAAAGAAGAAAATAGTTTGGTGGCTGATAAAACTTTTACGGTCATGGTGAGGGGAGATAAATTAGGAGTGAGATAGATTGGATTGAGGTGAAGGAGAAGGATGGGGATAGGTGATTTGTGACAGAAGAATGGGGATAGGAGAAGTTTAGATCGAGTTGAAGAGGAGGTAGGGTAGCAGCGGAAGAATGAGGATAGGTGGCTTAGAGGAGATAGGAGGTTTGACGGGTGGCTTAAAGTAGGCGGCTCAACATAGCCACCTAGGTTTGAGGATCAGACCCGCTCTGAAACCATGTTAGACAATGAAACCCCGTAGGTATAACTTTATTATTCACCATTATTTATAATGGCAAAACCCTAGATGCCCTAAACCCACAAACCAGGCTTGGGCCTATTTATTCTCTAATACAGATGAATCAAGTCAGGATTCATTAACACTTAAATATTGATATTCAGATGAATCAAGTCAGGATTCAAGATAAACAAACTGGATTCTAATATTTTAATTTGTAGTGTATTAACACAAGCTGATGACGTATAGTCTATATCCGGGTCACGAACCCGCCCAAAGCCAAAATCGATAAGCCCAAGCCGAACCGGGCTCTGACGATAAGCGTTTAGGCCCACGAAGGCCCAAATCTGAATCTATTTACGGAATAGATATCGATATCTCTTAATCAAGGAGATAATCATGCCCCGACCGACTTAGGCGGGATCGCGAAGGTTGAGGAACACGGAACCAACAAGGATTCCGTGCGTATATAAAGGAATCACATCCCTCGTTAAAGGTACGATCTCGAAACCCTAACTCGCTTTAACCTAAATCGATTACTTACTCTCACGCGGAGGATAATCGTGGAGACAATCCCCGGTAAGCCTAACGGTGTTTTCGCCTTTAGTGCGCGGGTCTCGAGCAACAATCATTAATTGGTGCGAGCCCGAGCTCCGAACAAGCGCCCAACTTTTGTATCAACAAGTGGCGCCATCGGTGGGACCATTCACTAAGAACTAAGACTAGAATGACGAAGCATGGAAATCGCCGATCGCAAACGGACCTTCGGAAAGAAGCGCGCATCGGTTCGACTTCAGCGAGACTCTGGGACAACCAAGATCGCTAAAACAAGGATCAAGCCGGGCGTGGTCTTCCTGCGGTGGAACCGGCGTGGGACAACCCGGACCACCACGACCACCACTAACGCGGTGGATCCCGCTGCGACTGTTCTTCACTCCCTTCAATCGGTGCTAGAGGCGGCGACAAAGGCACCGGATGCACCGGATAGAAACAAGGGCATAGCGGTGAAGCGAACACCCTTGCTTTAGAAGGGTCGCACTGGTAACACCAAGGATTTCGATCCCAAATTACGAAACCTTGGCCCTCATGGAAAAGGAAGCTAGAAAGAGGTCGGTCGAGCCTCAAAAGCCCGACTCGGTTTTGACTCGAGTACGAAACCTCCCACCGCCGTCGGAAGGAGAAGCGCGGCCGAGACAACCGCCGACCCCGTGGTTATGAGAATTGGACAAAGGTTGAGGATGATGAGACGTCGACTCACGCACACGGAAGGAAGTGAGGAGGATGAACGGCATACCGATGTCCACACCGGACTTGGTAGCCGCAAAATACAAGGCAGACTTGGGCGACGATATTCCCCAGTGAAAGCCCTTCGATACAAACTCGAGGGCGGTCGCAATAAGCGCCGAAGGAGGAAAATTCGTTCTCGGAAATTCCTCGGACAACGGGGATAGTGGCGGACACTGGAAGTCGAAGCAGATATAATGACGGGAGGATGAAGATATATCTCCCATGGCGCCGTCAAAAGTGGATGCGTTCACTCGGCGATCGGTGACTTCTCGAGAACAAAAGAGGCGCATGCTGCTAATGTAAAACCTATGGCGAACGGGTGATCGAGATGATCACCTCAAAATTTTGAATCAGCGCTACTGGTTGAAAATCGGCCACAGACGTATGGTGCCACATGTTCAACTCACACCGATGGGAAGCGCGAACCGGTTCAAGAAGCTTCCACGCGAAGCATCAATGGCTTTGAGGAATTGAGAAAGGCGTTTCGCTGAACTTTACTCGGCGGAAGAAGCGCTAAAAATCTGTTGAACTCGCCAGGTAAGCGGCGCCAAGGAGAATCTACAAGCGCATTCATGGGGCGCTTCGAAGCGAATGCATGCAAGTTAAAGCATGCCACGAAGTGTTAAAGATTTCGGTTTCATGAATGGGATTAATAACCTAGAACTCATCAAGAGGTTGAGCGACAAGATTCACGAAACCTTGATGAACTCATGAAACGTTCTCGGTCCTTCGTCGAGGAGAAAGCCGCGGCGAGATAGCAAAAACTATTCGAACTATCGGTCACAGGAACAACACGGAGACAATCCACCGACCGGAGTAGTAACCGTAATAGGAGCTATCGCAATCGGGGAGAATGGAAGGATAATGACAAATACACCTTGTGACCAAAACTCCCAAGGAAATACTCGCAATAGAAGGTGCGAACTTCCCAAGACCGCCGCAAATGCGCACTCAGGAGGATCGGCCACCGGGAATGGATCTTGTGACTACCACACGTGAAGGCCACACCACTAACGAATGTGTCCAACTATGCCGACTTATTGACAAAATGGTTAAAGAGGCGATTGGACCATTTGGTCAAAAACATAAAGGAATGAAAGGATAGGCGAAGAGTGGGAACAAGAAAGAGACACCCAAAGACAAGGCCGACACCATCTACATGATACAATCATGGCGGCGGGTCACTAGCGGAAGGTCACCAGGAGTTTTCGTGGGGCGAAATCTCTTTCCCCACCTTAGCTGCGGACAACGCGGTGGTGGAACCACTCACCATAGAGATAAGTGCGGGGTCACGACATCCACCGCATGTACATTGATGGTGGATCATCTGCGGACATCATGTATGAACAACGCTGGCCAGCGATGCTGCTGAAATCTGTGATCGGCTAAGCCCGGTCGAACGGCTCTAACGGGTTTTCGGGTGAAAAGATATGGCCTATGGGGCAAATCGATTACTAGTCGACATCGGAAATGAAAAACACTCTGACGGCACGGATGGAATTTATGGTGATCAAATCTCGTCGCCATACAATGGCATTATTGGGAGGCTGGGATATCGACTATGCAGCGATGCCATCAACGGTACGGGATGCTTAAATTCCTAGTGGAAGGTGGTATTGTTACTCTTCACAATGCCAGCATGCATCGCATAGAGAATGTAACACGATTACATGCGAAACGGTGCCGATTCGAACAACACGCAACCAAAGTTCAAAACACGAAGGTTGCAATTCACCCCGAATACCGGAACAAGAAATAGCCATCGGAGGCCCTTTGTCGGACGGCAAGCGGTATATATGCGCTCTGCAAAAGAACTTGGACATTTTGCATGGGAGCCTAAACACATGATGGGGTACCACGCTCAATAACGAGCATAAGCGAGAATCAGGCAAGGATACTCACCCATACGCCGTAAGAAGCGCCGGGCTCCGAGGCCGCAGCAATCTGGCAGAGGTACACAAGCTAGTAGAGGCAGGAATTATGCGGGAAGTCTACTATCATGACTGGCTTTCCAACCCAGTCATCGTAAAGAAGAGCGATGGTAGCTGGCGGATGTGCGTGGACTTCACCGATCTTAACAAAGCATGTCCACAAGACTGCTACCCATTACCGAGATAGGCGGAAAATAGAGTCTTTGTGCGGTATCCATTAAAGTGTTTCTCGATGCATACAAAGGATATCATCAAATCCGGATGGCTAAGGAGGACGAGGAAAAACGGCCTTTCACACAAGCCAAGGCGTATCATTGTTACACAAAAATGCCCTTTGGCTTGAAGAATCTGGCGCCACCTATCGCGTTTAGTAGATAATGCTTTCGAAAAACAGGTGGGCCGCAACCTAGAGGTCTATGTTGATGACCTGTGTTAATACAAATAAACCGTAAAAACGTTTATTTATATTTTACGATCTTCTAAATGTTTTGTCGATAACAAATGTAATATCATTTTAACGAAACTAATAGAGTACGTAAATAGTTTGAGTTAATAGTTTTCTAACACACTTAAGTTGTCACATAAAACACTAAAACAAGTATAAGTGATTTTATGATTTAGATACATATGTACAACAACTAGTGTTTACATATTGGGTTAAACATATACTTAAACTAAGTATACTAAAATGGGTAAAAACTAAGTGTATGCTAAAATGGGTAAATACAAGTATATACTAAATGGGTAAATACTTGCAAATGGTTTTGACCCATAACCCATGGTTTTATATATACCACTTAACCAAGTTCATTGTATCTAGAAAGAAAACCATGGATCAACCCATAACCCATGACCCATGACCCATAACCAAAAATACCCATGGGCAAGAGGAGCGGACCATGGATCCCTAGCGTTATGCTAGCCGGATCCCTTGTGGTAGGGATCCTTGGGATCCGAAAAGCAGAAGAGAATTTCCTATATAAAGAGAGCCATTTCTTCCTCTCTAGGTGTGCTTTTACACATACTTCCCAAAGTATTCTAACCTCTAACCTCGGATCTAAGTGATCTATGTAGTTTGTCTTTTGTTTTTGTGTGATCTAATAGGTTCCTCTTAAAGGATAGATCACCACCCTTGAAGACGATGCAAGCTCAAAGTCCATGAGTTGCCATGCTTCGTCATCATCAAGACTACTAAGGTTCTCTTGTTGATAGTTCTTCCTTTCTCCATAGATGTTGGGTTGAAGGCATTAGTGAAGAATGCCGAAAGTGTCAAGATGAAAGCATTAGTGAAAGGTGCTCATCATCCGTGTCAAAGCATTAGTGAAGGATGCTAAAGGTGTCAAGTCGAAGGCATTAGTGAAGGGTGCCAAGCGTTGTGTCAAAGGCATTAGTGAAGGATGCCAAAGAATCAAATCAAGTAGCATTTGAGAAGAATGCCTAGGTCGTATAATCGATGAGGTGCATCGTTATACATATATGTATTTGTTTATATACAAGGATGGTGATATCCTTGATGGTGTTGTAACAAGGAGTAGATCTCCTTGAGATTATGTGTTGTGTCGTGAAGGTGTAGTTCACCTAAGGTGTGAAAGAACTAGGTGCTTAGCCTAGTACCTAATAAAGGGTAGGCTGACGTTGTGAAGGATTAGTTCTCTAAGGTGTGAAAGAACTCGGTGGTTAGCCTAGCACCGTATAAAGGGTAGGTGACATTGTGTTAGGTGTGGTTCGCCTTGGTGTGAAAGAACTCGGTATTTAGCTTTGTCTGGGAAAAAGGTTAAGCGATGTTATGAAGGCTTCTCCGCCACAAGGAGTTGGTGTAGTGCTTACGAACTCTCGAGTAGGTGACTCGGGAGTGGAGTAGGGCAAGGAAGGTGTCCTTGTAGCCGAACCACTATAAATAACTTGTGTTGTGGTGATGTGCTTACTCTTTATATTTCATTTCACGTTTATATATCCATCTATCAACGTCCAACATAAACAATCAAATAGATTGACATAA